>CABHPP010001233.1:21101-49715 GCA_902168425.1 Peromyscus attwateri | reverse complement strand
CAGAGACAGTGAAGGGCCAGTCCTGGTTTAGAGACAGACTCAGGGACCAGATTGGAAGTCATTGGCCTGTTCCATGTGGCCTTTGAAAGACCAACCAGGATTGGATGGAAATGTCCTTCTGCTGAAGTTCCTCTGTGAACCTGGAATCTTAATCTTCCCATAGAAGGCATTGGGGGGTCGGGGGGTGGGGGGGCGGGTTTGGTCTACACCAGGTGTCCTGGAGTGTGACGGTGGACCAGCAAACTTAGCAAAGAGCTCTGGCTGTATAGCATTTGAATTCCCTGGACACAAAGAAATCTTTTGAAGTCTTCCCTTCCCATCCTTCCCTTCTCCTGCCCATCGGTAAAGCGAACATTCAGACTTCTGGAACCAACTCCAGTCTTCCAGATCCAAGGTGCTTGTGCTCATGTGCACGTGTCTGAACGGCATCTGGGGGTTGGCACACTCCCCCCAGTCTCGGCCCCTGGCTGACCCTGCTGAGCTTGGCACCTGGAGCAACCCTCCTGACACTCCGGGGTGCAGCCTGCACCTCACGCTCTGCTCTGGCTCCCTGGCACCTCAGGGCACCTCAGGGTTCATGAGGAACAGTAACAACAAGCAGGGAGCGACTTTGTACTTCCCAGCAGCCTTTCATCCTGAGAGCTCAAAGCAGTTTACAGACCAACACTCATCATTCCCCAGCGCAGGTCCCAGGCCCTGGGCGGGGGTGAAAAGGGGACAGAGAGCTCTAGCCTTTCGAGATCAGGGCAGCAGTGAGGCTGGACAGGGCAGTGAGTCACCTGGGATGGGGTGGCCACGAAGTCTGGGACAGAAGTAAATTGAACTGTGGGCTTCGGCTTCAGGTCGCAAAATGGGGAGGAGAGAGGGTCTCCCTTAAAACAGTGTGGTCCAGACCCTTCCTCCTCCATGTACAACCCGGGCCCTTGTGACAGGGTGGGTTCCAGGAGCTACTGAAGCAGCAGCTGATGGATTGAGGGATGGGCAGGTCTGTCCTTGTCTTCTGCTGTAAGCATCATAAGCCTCCAGGTCGAGTCAAGCAGCCCAGGCCTTAAGACAGTGACCGAGCAAGGACTGTGTGGAGGAAAGGGGCTGAGCAGGCTCTCACGGGCCTAGCTCTGACCTCAGGGCTGGCTTCACTAACCCTCTTCTACTCCTTGGCCTAGAACCCTAGCCCTGTGATAGCTACCCAGACTGAAAGCGTTTCCATTTGCTTTTCCGTATCCTATGCTGCGAGCGTTCACTGAGCTTCTGTTATGTGAATAAACCTCAGACCTTGTCGTCAGGAAGTTCAGTGAAAGAGCCCTTGACAAATCCCTGAGATTCAAATTGGGTATAGAACCGTAAACACGCAAAGCATGGTGAAGAGAGGAGTGATGATGGGAAATAGAAGGACCCTGTGGAGAAGGTGGCTTCTGAGTTCAGCCTAGATGGAGGCTAGAAATTTACCAGAGAAAGACCAAGAAATGGGATCATGTCCATCCCTGACGGAGCCTTTCCTACCAGTCCACAATGTCATGAATATTACTTTATCACCCCCTCTTCACAGGCATGGAATCTGAGGCAGGGATACTTATGACTTACCTTGAGATCAGTCATGAACTAGTAGAAGGATGGGCTCTTGACCTGAAGTCTGCGCCTGTCCTGCCTTCCCTAACCAAGTCTACTTAACCCCAGGCTGTTGCTCATTCTGTGCCCCTCAAGACAAACCAGCAAGAGCCAGAGGAGCCCTGCTGGCCACCTGTTGGAGCAAGCCCTCCCATCGGGTCAGCTAGACAGGTACTTGCTTCCCGGGCTCTGCAGAGATTAGACGCGAAGGGGATTCAGAGATGAGCTGTGAGCTCCCGCCCTCACCAGGAGCTTAGAGCATGGCCAGGGCAGTCAGGTACAAACAGAAACTGTGGGTGCCGACACAGGAGGCAGCTGGAAGCCCTGAGCCTGCACCAACAGGCAGTAAGTAGTTCCTGGGAAGATGGAAGCCATGGTTGAATAGCCTGGCCAGAAACCAAGCTAAAGATCCAGAATCCAGCCAGATCTAGTACCACAGTGGGTAGTTATCTGGTCCTCGAAAGTCTCTTGTGCAAAAGATGTTTCAACAGGAACCTGATTTAAAGCATGAACTGGGAGCTTGATAGAAATGTACATTCTTGGGGCTAGGAAAATGGCTCAGTCAGTAAAGTGTTTGCCATGCAAGCAAGAAGGCCAGTTTGGATCCATACCACCCACATAAAAAACCAAGTGTGGTGGCACACACTTGTAATCCTAGTGTTGGAGAGGTGGAGACAGGAAGATCCCTGAAGCTAGTCTAGCCAAATTGATGAGCTCCAGGTTCAGTGAGAGACCCTGCCTCGAAAACACTGAGGAGAGCAATTGAGGGAAACACCAGACATTGACCCCTGGCCTCCACAATCACGTGCACACATATGTGTGTGTGTGTGTGCATACACACGAACATGTACGTACTCATATAATACACCTATACACAAAGAAATGCAAGCTTCTGAATCTCACTCTTGATTTATTGAATCAGAAACTGTAGGGGAAGGGCCAGCAATGTGTGTGTTAGCTAGTTCCATGGATTAGGAGCTCTGCTCCTATTTGAGAACCACAGTTTCAGCTGGGTGTCCCGCCCTACAAAGCAGACCCCTATTGGGACCTGTCATCTACGTAGACATTTCCCTGGCTCCATGCCGTGCTCCAGGTGCCGCTTGCTGACTCAGCTCCATCCCCTGGGACTAATGGGCTCACCTTTCCAAGGAAAAGAGAGACCTAACAGGACCTGTTCTAGTTGCAGGGTCTAACCTGAGAAGAGGAGCCAACAAAGGGATGGAAGGAGGGAGTCTACTTCCCACCCAGTGCCTCAGGAGGCCTTGAGGAAGAGCAGGATGGGATGAGGTGGATTTAGAGGAACAGGAAGGCCTGGGGAAGGGAGCTGAGCCCTCAAATCAGATCAACCACTTGGGCAAAGTGTTTGCGCTGGCAGCTCAGGAGACTTGGAAACATACAGTGCTAAGCTATGCTGACAGCGCAGTATACAGCAGGCAGAGGCCACAGGGAAGGACAGTAGTCTTCTGACTATGGGCTCAGGAGTTTGGCCTTCTCGGAACCAGTGGGGAGTGGAGGGTCTGCAGCAAGAGCATCCGAGATGGAGTTGTCCTCGAGCATCCTCAGCCACACACCCCACACCCCTGTGTGTGGAAGGATGAACGAGGGCAGAGCTGTCAGGAGATCCTTCAGTTGTCCAGTTAGGATATGTGTGTGTGTGTGTGTGTGTGTGTGTGTGTGTGTTTTAGTGAGTGGCTAGAGGACTACGAACTGTCTCAAAAGCACTCTTCAAACTGGAAACATGTTGCAAGGACACTGAAAGGTGTGGGCCTGGCCAGAAGGTACTGTGATTTTTTTGAGTGGAGTTGGGTAAGCCTGGATCTGAGCTCATAATTCTGTCACTTCCCTATACAGAGGGGGAAACTGAGGCCCAGAGAAGGATGTGCACACATCAACAAGGCAAGGCTTGACAGCCAAGGGCGAGCCTCTGAAGGCACCTCCCCCTTGGCTACTGCAGCCTCGCCACCATTTTCTCAGTTCCTTCAGGGCACCAAGGTCTACCGCCACCTGTTCCCATGAACCTGCTCTTCCCTCGGCCTGGCATTCTGTCTCCTTTCTCTTGGCCAACTCTTGCTCATCCCTCAGGCCCAGCAGGTCTAGCATAGACTTTGTTCCCACCCCATCCCTCCCACGGAGTACTTATCCTGGCCCCCAAGATAAGGAGAGATGAGCAGACCCCCTGTGCTCCGTGGCGCTCAGCGGGACTTCAGTAGACCCTTCAAGCCTCCTGAGCATTGCCTTTCTCAGCCTCAAAGCCACATGAGCTGGCCTCTCAGCATCTGACATGTGGGGTGCTCTATATCTGTGTCTGAGTGGGGGCACAAATGAGGCTGCTTCAGAGATGCTTCACCTCTGTGTGTGGAGACTTGGCCAGATCCTTCCTTTCTCTGAAGATGGACACTCTCCTAGAAAGAGACTGCTGTGGGTGGGCTTGCCACCAGGGCTCACTCGAGGCAGTGGTACACCGGAAAGAAGTCTTTCGCTGAGGCCCCTGATTTCATCATCTGCTCTGCTGCTGTGGGGCATTAGGCCTGTTTGGGCTGAGGGATGAGCTGGAGAGGAGTGCTGGGTGGGAAACGGTCCTGGGATTAAGCATAAGGGCCCCACCCTGCCCAGAGTGCTTGTAGCTGTCTCTATCTGGGCTGCTTTAGGAGCCCATCAGTCACAGCTCAGCCTTACATCACTGATTCATTTGTTCAGCCCATCAGCAGTGAGCACCGCCTCTGGCGGCATACCTGGAACGTCATGGAACCCCAGCACATCCCCTCCTCTCAAGCCCCACCCCCCAAGTCTAGAAGATAAGAATCTAGTATGTTCCATGCTAAGCCCCAAGAAGGGCAGAGGAAGAGTTCAGGGAGTCTGACTGGAGCAGGTGCTGCAGGTGGCCGGGTGGATTAGTCAGGCGGTGGCAGCTGAGATCTTGAGAGAAGAAGAAGAGCTAAGTGATCGCTCTACTCCAGGTCCTTCCCAAAGGTCCTGACATGCATTACCTCTACTCTTAGAGGTGGGTGGGGTGGTCCCTGTCTCTCAGACAAGGAAATGAAGGTTCAAAGAGGTTAAGTAACAACTGGTTACACAAGACGCTGGCCGGAGCCAGCATGCGCACTGAAGGAAGAAGCCTCTTTGGCTCCAGCCCTTATGGTGGCTCCCTCCGTTCTGTTTCCCGTGTGGAGAATGGTGTTTGGGGGCGGGACTTGGTTTGCCTGGAAGGAAGTGTTAAGGGAAGGTAGGAGGGGGCATTTGGGAAGAAACGTGGGCTAACCAGAAAGCATCCCCTGAGGGGCCCAGCTGCCAAAAGAGGAAGGCTGAAGCAGCGGGGACCTGAGGAAGGTTTCTGGGGAAGTCAGCAAGGAAGGTAGAAGTAAGCGAGCCAGGTGTACCCTGCTGGCCCAGTGTCCCGGGGTAGGGGGGCAATGTGGCCTGTTTCAGGGCTCCTGCAGACAGTGGGGGGTGACAAAAGCAGGGGGGCTGGGGCAAGTTAAATGAACTTGAACTTTGGGAAAAGCCAAGAGAGACGCAAGCGGTCACAGACGCCAAGGTCGTCAAAAGGGCGTCCCAGTGGGGAAGAGATGGAGATACCAGCTCTCCGCTCGTCACGTCTGAGCTAGTGACTGGAGTGATTCGCTTCCAGACCCCTTGCCCACACTAGCCTGGACCACATCACAGTTTCCCAGCCCTGCCCCACCCCCCAGCACTTAATAAAAACCTGTCTGTGTCTTTGGAGTCATTGAGACGACTGAGGGCATAGATGTTGCCTCCCTGTGTGGGGCCTGCCGAGACCTTTCCCTGAAGCCCAACATTGCTCCACAGACTTTTTATTTTATCTTAAAAAGCCCCACAAACCTGATATTACGCCTCATTACACGGCTGTTTGTTTTAACACAAATGTACTGCTTTGCTTAGTAACGAGACAGGCAGACCCTCCAGAAAGAGGCCCTAAGATTGTCTGGTAGCCTTGCCTGCATCCATGTCGAAAAGTCAGCAATGTCTAGGTGGTTGGGTGATCCCCTCCCTCTGAATTTCCCAAGGCCCAGACAACTCTCCCTAGCCAGGCTGAGGAGGCAGAGGTACACGGCCACCCCAAAGAAGACAAAGGCTTTAGGGTTCTTTCCTCTGAGTTCCCCAAACCATAGCTGCCCTCGCTCTTCAGCAGCAAGCAGTCTCCATACTGGCTTCTCCTGAACCAAAACCTAAGGCTGTCTCATGCTCAACCTTCCCCAGCAGGCAGATTAAACAGGGTTTGGGCAGATGGTAATGGCCTTCCAAGGCTGTTATTTCTGCTCTGTCTCCTACCTCGGCTCCCAGCCACTAAAGAGATGAGAAGCGCAGAAACTTCTGTACCTCCACAGAGCACTTCTCCTTCCTTCTGTTCCCCGTTCCCCTGAGGGGGAGGAGGGGACAGAACATGGTCCATGGATGAGTCAGGTGAAGCCCCATGGGACTAGACTGCTACCTACTCAGGCCTGCAGTGAAAAACTGGGGGAGTGGGACCAAGACGTGCCCTCCTTCTCACCTTGGCATCTGTGGGAACCTTATGGCTCTCTTTTTCCAGAAGGTCGGACCTCTTGCCCTCCTCACCCTCCAGATGAGATGCCCTCAGTGCCCCTCCCCCAGCTCTGGCTGCCAGGCCTCATCGGTGTAGCACTAGGTGTCTGAGCCCTGGAAAGCACCTGAGAGTCTGTGGTGTCTGTGCAGCTGTTGACCTGCTCTGGGGACCTGTGTCATCTCCCCACCTACAGCAGCTCCCCCCTCAGACCCCTGCCTCTGCCGTTCACAGACCTATGGCTCCACCGGAGCTAAGAAGCCTGGCAATGTGAACAGGACTGGCTATCTCGGCCCCTGGCCTTGGTAAAGCCCTGGGGAGGTTGCCCGCTCTCTTGGGATGTTGGGCTCCTGGCATGGGGGCTAGAGGATGAGCGTAGCACTCAGCTGTCTGGGGGTCTGCGGTTGGCACTTTTGACCAGGCAGGAGCTGCTCTACGGCAGGGACGTCTCGACTGGCCTTGGCACCATTTTGTTCATCCCACCTGGCCCCACGGTCGGCTCTTTAGCAGCGTCCCTCACAACCCAGCCTGCTCAGCCTTTTAGGTGAGGTGCTAGGCACCAGAAAGCTTTTACTGGTGCAGGGAGAGTGACTCTTCAGGAGGCTTTTACCCTTCCCAGCCCCCATGGAAACCCTAAGGAGGAGGCTGAGCCCGGAGGATGGGGATAGCGTTGTTTTGTCCCGCACTGTCTCCCTGACTGGTAGGTGCCGGTACAACTCAAGCCTCTTGGGTATGGATAGTTGTTGGGTGGATGTAGTAGGATATAGGGCAAAGCAAACCCAGGTACCAGGCTGGGACACATGGCCCATAAAACGCCAAAGCCCCAAGTAGGCATTCAGTCTTTCTGTGAGGCCAAGCTGTGGGCATCAAACGGCCCTTCGGCAGGCTACGAGGAAGACACTCACGTGCCCATTTCACAGAGCCGATCCTGTGTGCCCACTTGAACCAGCCATGTTTTGAGTTTAAGGTTGTTTTGGCTTTTTCTTTTCTCATTTGAACTTGGAGTCTGTAATTAACCTCGAATAGGTTGCAGTCACTTTGTAGGTGGGAGAGATGGGTGGGGAGGGGGCCGGCCCACAGCCCGCCAGCAGCAGGGCAGAGGAAGACTTTGATGCCGGGCAGGCTGGCTGTGTAGTCTCCAGGTGTTCGCTGCAAAGGGGAGTGCTGAGTCTTAGTCATGAGGGGAGGGTCATTAACCCTTTTAAGAGTCCAGTGTCCCTGCCCTTGGTTCTGGAAGTGGGGGCTGGGGGTGGGGCCAGGTCTTCCCAACCGGGTTGCCTGGCCACAGCCTGTCTGTCTCACTCTCAGATCTCTGCTCTCCACACCCACCGCCCACTGCTCAGAGGAATGAGGTCAAGCAGCAGCAGCAGCAGCAGCAGCAGCAGCACTGGCCTCCAGGCTGCGATGTGGGGAAGGAGCGGGGTGTTGTTCTGGGTTGCTATCTTTAATGAGGTGCTCTCTGGGGATGGCCTGTCACATAGATACAGGCCAGATGCTCTGGTTTGGCACGAGGTGGCAGGAAGCAAGAAGCCACCAGATACCCCATGGGCCAACTTACACCCTGAGATGTGTCCTAAGGGTTTATGGAACATATCAGCCAGGGAATTCTTTTGGTGCAGACCTGGAGAGGCCTTCCTCTTCTCCTTACAGCTTCCAAAGGCCATCTCTCTACACCCTACTGTCCCCATCAGGGTGCCCTGAAACTGCTGGTGGGAGGGACCCCTGACCCCCCCCCCCCCCCCTAACCCAAGGAATGTGGGATTTCAGCCCAGAGGAGACTTGGTCTGAAAAGAGGGAAGTAGCACTCAGTAATCAAGGGCCTTCCTAGGCCATCAGCTCACCACTGGTGTCCCTCACGTCGCTGGTTGGGGTGGGGAGGCTTGGACATTACCCTCCCCTAATTGTACACACAGTTGCCCATTGTTTTTATCCAATGTCTGTCGTCTGTCCCGACTCCCGGGTGCTGGGCTTTTGAAGCCTCCTCTCTTGGAGGGGAAACACACCCATCCCTCAGGGGTGCTGCTCTTCCTTCACTGAGCCACAGAGCTGACCTGATAAAGTCTACCCCACTGCTCTTACTATCAGTAGAACGCTGGAGATGGCCTGACAGATTCGTCTAAACAATGGAATAATAGGCAGCCATTAAAATGATTTATGGCTGCATTGCTCTACTTGGAAAAAAAAAAAAAGATGTTTTCCGATGTGCTGACTGAAAAGGCATTTAGAGAAAAATGTTTTGGAGATGGTATTTGAAAATATGAGCAGTGGGTTTTCTCTCAGAAGATAATTGAATTGATTTTAATGTGTTTTCCTTTTTCCTCATTTGTATTGCGTAATTTTTCTACAGCAAATGTATTTCTTATGTAACAAGAGTGACAGAGGGGATGAGCTAAACTCAGGGAGTACTGGTCATTCCACATACAGTGAAGTCCTATCTATGTGAGACCAAAGCTGGAGAGGCCTGACACATAGCAGATGCTCAGTAAATACCCTGAACAGGATGGAGGGTGAATGCCAGCTCACTGGGTATCTTTGTTCTGAGAGAACCTCCTCTATCTCAGGGGTTTATTCCTGCTTGGTTCAGCTCTGGCCTCAAGACACTCTTGGGACACAATGAGATGGTCTCTGTGCCCACACACTAGAGTGGCATTCTAGGCCCTGGGCATAAAATAGATCCAGCTCAGAGGGGGTGGGTACTGTGGCTGGTGGCCTGGAATTAGCTCAGTCATGTCTGAAACCCTTTGAAGGCTGTCTCTAGGTGGCTGAGGTCTGCCACATGAACAACCTATGAGCTTTATCCCGAGTGACCCCGGAATACTGGTCCTGGATCTTACGTCTGGAAGCCACGAAGGGAGAAACAGTGTCCTCTCAGGTTAAGAGAGAACTTAAAGCACAAACAGGACTGTCTGCCGGTCCTTGAGTCTCTAACACTTTCCTCTGACACCTTCAGAACAAATTCAGGCTATCTCGGAGAGGTCCCCAGGCCTTGCCACAGAAAGCTTCCAAGTTCTGGGCCCAGGAGTGGGGCTGCAGAGGTTCCCCCAGGCACCGTTCCAAAGGCCATCTGGTGTGCGCTCCTTCCCTACAATCTGAGCTGCTGTGGTAGAGCCACCAAAGAACTTTCCAGATGCAGAAAATTGAGCCTAGTGAATAGGCCTGGCCTTGCCTTTCAGGAGATTCCTGTGAGGAACTTCCAAAAGCTAGAAGAGAAGCTTCTCTGTAAAGAACATGGCATGATTCAAGCATGAGGTTATTCTTATGTTTTTGCCCTTTGGACCAGTGCTGCCTGAGGCAAGCATGATCCAGTTCAAATATGCCATTTAAAATCGCCTAGCTGACATGTAAGAAGTTAAAAAGGAAAACCAAGTCCAGTCCAGGCTTCCCATCCCGACTCTTACAGCCCTGTCACCTGGGGCCGGCTGCCTCTTCAACCCCTGCTCTCTGCTGCATAGGCTGGTAAGGCCTGTGAACTCTCACCTCGCTGTCACCGCCTCGTCCTTCCTCTTGGCTGCTTGCTGACCGGTCAGGCTCCCCAAGTTCAGGACTATCTAGCTCACTCCCCAGTGGATGAACAGTGCCCGGCATGTAGCAGCTTGAATCATTCACTGGAAATTATTGAGTTGGTGAATGAAAGGATGGATGGATGAATGGATGAATGAATGAATGAATGAATGAATGAATGAATGTGGAGTGAGTGAACTACTTGGAGTTGTTCAGAAGCACATGAACTATCAAGAAGTGGCTAGTGAGACACATGAGTTCCCACTGGATGGAGAGGGACCCTTGTGATCTAAGATAATAGCCTATGTTTTAATGGAGATGTAGGATGGCTTTGGAACCCTCAGCTCCTCAGACCCTCTGGTCCTGCCTGCTGCCTGCCTGTCTGGTGCATGTCTGGCCCATCACCCTCACGTGAAGCAGTGGCCCCTGGCTCACTGTACCTTCTTTGGCTGGGACTCAAGTCAGGGAGCCAGGTAGCAGAGTCAGCGTGGCTTCTTCCCACCAGATGTCATTTCCACCCCTCAGTGGCTGTCTGGGGTCAAGCCGGGAACAAAGTGGCCCACGGTGCGAGGGGACAAGGCTTCCCTGGTGTCAGAACTCCAGGAGGGAAAGCAGGCACTGTAGAACCTACCAGGAGCTTCCTGTGTCCTAGTCACAAGAAGGCAAAGCTGACTAGGTAGAGGTCAGCACTAGACCAAGGTGACAACTGCCGGTCAACCCTAGAATGAAGCCGGGTGTGTGGGTGTGCTCCGGCTGTCTCCAAGCACTGGGATATGCAGTGATGGTACACACACGCTCTCTAGTACATGAGATACACGTTACAGATGAGCCAGTGAACCCACCCACCTGGACGGCTTTCCCCGCCCTGTTTCCCAATGCCTGGGCTGTACCCAGACCCTGCCCAGGTTTTAAACTCTCCAGGTAGTTCCCATTAGCTTCCAGAGTTCGGAACTATGAGGTGTGACAGGGACTCTGGAGCAGGTGAAAGCGTGGGACGTGGGGAAAAGAAGGATTCTGGGCAGTACTCCTCCTACTTTGCATCATGAAGTTCCAGAAGGTTCCACAGGACACTGATGCACAAACTCTCTTGGTCCAGAAGAGGAAGGAAGGAAGAGAGGGAAGGGAGGCTAGCCATGTGTTTTAAAATGTGAGAAGCAGATAACTTGGGGGGGAAACATTGTAACAAAAGGTCCATGGCCTTACTATTTTCAGAGCGCTCTTGCAAATCCTTAAGATGAGCACTCGGTTGAAAAATAGACTGCAGACATGAACGAACAGTTCCAAAGGAAGAAACACAATGGGCTGATACACTTATAAGAACTGTTCGCCTCTCCAGTCATCGAATAAATGCAAATCACAACACAAAGAGACGTTATCTTCTGCCTAGCTAATTGGTAGAGATTAAAGACTTGATAATGCCCCAAGATGGCGAGGGTGTGGAAAAAACAAAACAACAAAAAACAGGCCCTGTCGTTCAGAGGAGGGATCTAGATCGGAGTAGCCTTTCCAGGGGGGCAATTGGGCAGAACAAAATGACTTTCACGGGACTCATTGCTGAGGAGGATTGCTTGGCCTTTGACACGGGAATCCCACTTTTAGGAAGATCGCCTCAGGAAACAATTATGGATAGCAATAATAAGAGCTAACCTTTATTAAGTGCCCTCTGCATGCCAGGTCCTACAGGCATTAGCTCATACAGTCCTCACAGCCATCCCACGAGGTAGGAGCTGTTCTGTATCTCCTGTACTTTGCAGATAAGAAACACTGAAGCAGACGGACACTGAGGTCAATGACCTCACCTCAGGACACGAAGCTCACAAGCAGCCAGACCTAGACTAGAACTCAGGCAGTCTGTGTCCCCTGGATATGTGTAGGAATGAAGCCACAGGCACAAGGAGGGATTCTCAGGGGTTGACTTGTAATGGGAGCATGGGGAGGGCATGCTAGGCACCTCCCAACAGCGGTAAGTTACATAAATTATGATACGCCCACACAGGAATATTATGCAAGTGTGAAAAGTGATTCTGTGGAAAAATATTTGTATGAATGCCAGGGAAATTTTTTTTGTATGCATAAAAGATCTCTAAAAGGATATTAAAGAAACTGATAAAATTAGTTACCCCCTGGCTATTCTGAGAAGCTAGAGGGAGATTTGTTTTATAAAATATTTACTCTTCTTACGTTTGAATCATGTGACTATATTATGTATTAAAATATATATGTACATCAGTGCACATATACAGCTGTAAGTTATGGCACAGGGCTTCACTCCCCAGAAATACTACTGAGGGTCCCGAAGAAAGGTTTGAAAGCCCTTACTCAGTCAGACCAAGGTAAATGAAGGCCCTTCCTGGACCAAATCCATCCATGTCTTCCCCAAACCAGCTTCGTTATGGAACCCTTTTCTTGAGTAATGCTCTGTCTTCATCTCTGCAGACATTTGCAAGTTAGGTTTTGAAAATGCTGTTTTTGATACTGAACACAGAGGTGAAGAGGTTGCATTGGTGTGTGTGTGTGCGCGTGTGTGTGTGTGTGTGTGTGTGTGTGTATTTCCAAGTACTGAAATAGTGGATGGTTTTGTTTGCTCCTGCCTACACATTGTGTTCTGTCATTTTCTAAACTGAACTGACTTTCGCAGGTGTCTGTGCTCACACCTAGCCCCACAGCACATTTTCAAAGAAAGCTTCCTTGCACTTTGCTTCTGGTCTCTGTAGAGCACTGCAATCCGCTCCCACTTGTGAGCAGGCTTGGGTGTCAGTTAGGAAAGAAACTCTACCTCTAGCCAGCCCTTTCTCCGGCAGCCTCTAGCCCACTGTCAGGGCTCTGAGCTACAGTAAAAGACAGGACTGGTGACTGGCGATGTAGGTCGGGCCAGCAGGTTCCCAGACAGTTCCTGACCCTGGTAGGTAGACCCTCCCTTACGCTAATGGGAGTACTCAAACCCAGGTTCTGCAAGGCTCCGAAAGCAGACGCTAGCCAGCCACCTGCCCTGCACGCTGCGAACCGAAACACTCAGGCTTTGGCCTCAGCTCTGTGGCTGTGTGGTCAAGTTTCTGAACCTCTGAGTCAGCTCCACCCACATTGACACCTGCCACAAAGAGCTCAGGGGTCAAATGAGAGTGTGTATGGAAAGTTGCATGTCCTAGGAAGGGCCATCTCAGTGCAAATTATTATTATGTTGATCCAGCAGGTAGCCCAGCGTGCCTGCACCTTCCTAGAAACAAAGTACTTTCTCTCTCCCTGTGTGTGTGTGTGTGTGTGTGTGTGTGTGTGTGTGTGTGTACGCGCGCGCGCGTTCTTTAAGGTGGTAGGGAGTGGCACAAGGAGATGGCATATGGGAGTCTAGGGTATGTGGAAACAGCCTGGGGTTTAGAAACGGGGAAAAGCCTGAAGCTTACTGCGCAGGCCTGGGCCCATGCCCACCGTATAGCTGCCCTGCATCACCCTTTGACCGCCCCCTGCTCTGCCTCACGTTCCTTCACCCCAGAACTACCTCAGCCTGGCTCACCTCCTCACTTTCCTCCACATCCAGTCCTTTAGCTCTTAGCTGCCTGAGCCCTGTCCCCAGGGCTAGGATGAGGACTGCTCCTCCTGGCCCTGCCATCCCCAGCTCCCCATGTGCCATACGGCAGTGGCAATGCCAGGTTACGGTGCCAGGCTGCCCTTTCTAGAAATGGTAGCTAAGTCCCCCATCTTGTCTTCCTGTGTCTTCTGGGCCCAGCACAGGCCTGGAGGGGGGAGGGGGGAGGAAGTGAAGTGGGGAGAGACAGATGTTAGATCATGAACACTGAGGTCATGATCTGGATTTGAACCTCGGGTCCATTACTGACCCTCAGGGAAGTGACTTCACTCTTCTAAGCCTCAGTTTCCCTGTCTATAAATGGGTTTAAACACTGCAGTGAAGTCATGGGGTTATGGAGGTTTTACAAGCGAATGTGAAGCTCTTGGTACCATCCCAAGGCCAGAGAAGTGCCCAGAAGGAGCAGGACCTTGTTCCCACTGCAGACTCTTAATGCGGGTTGAGTTGGAACTAAAAAAAAAATGCCGGGGGGGGGGTGCCTTCCGGTCTCCCCAGTCCCAGCCTCAAGATGGGGACTCTTCCCGCTCCTGCCTGGCACTGTCCCCACCACCCCCACACTCACCTCCCTGCCTTGTACCCCGCAGCCACGCGGCCCAAGCTGAAGAAGATGAAGAGCCAGACAGGAGAGGTGGGTGAGAAGCAGTCGCTGAAGTGTGAGGCAGCGGCGGGGAACCCCCAGCCCTCCTACCGTTGGTTCAAGGACGGCAAGGAGCTCAACCGGAGTCGTGACATTCGCATCAAGTACGGCAATGGCAGGTGAGCAGTGCCACCTGCCCTCCATCCCACCAGCTTCCTGTCCTGGGAGGGAGGGCCAGAGTCCTACCCCCAAGCTCAGCGTGGAACCAGTCAGGTCCCCCTCCACGTGTCCCTTCCTTGCCACACCCAATGCTTCCCTGACTGCCGAGCCCTTCGGGCCAGGCCTGCCCTGGTATTGTAGACCATGGACAAGGATTAAGCAATTCCTGGGGCCTGGGGATGCAGCTCAGTGGATAAAGTGCTTGCTTAGCATGCACAAAGCCTTGGGTTCAAACCTAACACCACATAAAACCAGGCGTGGTGGCACAGGCCTTTGATCCCAGCACTTGGGAGGTGGAGTCAGGAGGATCAGAAGTTCAAGGTCATCCTCGGCTACATAGCAAGTTGAAACCAGTTTTGGCTAGATGAGACCCTGTCTCACCATGAAAAAGGGATGAAGCAATTTCTGTGTCTGAAGGTTGGAGGCCGTTTGACTCTGAGCTGTCTGTCGCGGCAGAAGTCCTGCTTGTCAAAAGACCTAGCATCCATCTGAGAGATCCCAGACCTGGCAGTTTTAGGAGAAAAGACCCCATCTGTGGAAAATCTTTGGGGAGTCATATAAAATAAAAGATGGGGTCCTGACTTGGCAAGCTGCCATTTGTAGAGAGCTTAGTAAGTGGGAAGAGACCACTGACTGACATCAGGGGGGGTCTACCTGTGACCCTCCCCCACTGCATGAAGATTATCTTTAGTCCCGAATGAATATTTCAGGAGCATGGTGTGCACACTCCCTGAGTCTTCAGGCTGGGGAAGAAACCTTCAACTCTATCCAGGCAAGGGGCAGGAGGTGCCAGGAGAGCCGGGAGTCTAAGCAGCTCCTGCCTGTCTGCCACTAAACACACTTCTACCCGACCTTTCTCTGTGGGCTCTGGAGTCTAGGTAGACATTGCGTTCCGACTAAGGAGCCCCTCAAGTCTTTTCTGCCCCCACCCCCCAGAGTAGCTTGTAACCGCCCCCTTTGGAGATATCATTTTCTTCTAGCCCTCCAAAAAATGCAAACAAAGGTATTTTTTTAGAGACCATCAGCCTACCCCACAACAGAAAGTGTCCAGGCTCCGGGCCACCCTACCTCACCTCAGAGGCCCGCAACCTGAGAGGAGAAGTGGGGTTCCGGAGCCCGGCCCTGCCTCCACTCTCCTTCTAAGACGTAAACCAAAGACAAACTGGTTACTTGGGACAAAGATGGAAAGTGACCCAGGCAAAAAGTCATACAGGAAGGGTTTAGATAAGAGGTCTGTGGCTATAAGAAGGCTAATTCCTGAGGGAATTATGGTAGTTGGAAAGGTGGGGAGGTTTGGGGTAGGTTCTATAACATTGGCAAGAAATTCAGCCTAAACACCCCTATACCCCCCAGTCCTCCCCACCACCCTACTATAGCCTTGGTACCAGCCTAGAAAAATAGTGGACAGGACCTTTGGAGCTAGGGCTGGAGGGGGCACCTCCCTCCAGCTTCTCCCCTGTCTCCCCGAGTCTACGAAGTCCAGGGAAGGTGCTGGCCATTCCCTGCCGCACTGCTCCCAAAATGGCACTCATCTGCCCATCCCCATCCCACCAGACCTTGCACCATACCGCCTCATGCCCTCCCTTACGATACACACACATTCACACACTCATGCATCCACACCACATCCACACATACACGCACATTCATATACTCACACCACATTCACACATACACACACACTCATACACTTAACCACATTCACACACACACACTCATACCACATTCACACACACACACTCATACACTCACATCACATTCACACACACACTCATACACTCACACCACATTCACACACACACTCATACACTCACACCACATTCACACACACACACACTCATACACTCACATCACATTCACACACACACTCATACACTCATATCACATTCACACACACACTCATACACTCACATCACATTCACACACACACTCACACTTACACCACATTCACACACACATGCTCCACTCTGCTAAGGCACCACCAGTTCTTGTCTTTCTTTGGTAACTCTCCCCTCTCTTCCCCTCCCTCCCAGCAGACCTCATCCTGTCCACGCCTCTTCCAAGCCACTACCCCTGACTGCTGTCACCTTCCCCTTCCCGCTGTGTCGCCTCGTTTCCCTGGTTCCTTCCACCACTATGCGAGTCGCCTAAGGCCTCTGCCCCATTCCTTTCATCCTGTCCACACTGTCTTACCCCAGGCAGCCAGTTCAGCACATCCCAGCCCCTCCACCCACGACCTCTGGGCTCCCAAGCCTGGGCCTCCCAGGTACAGGGACACCTGTTGCCTCTCCCTGTGGCTTCTCAGCTGGCCCTGCTGTGAGTCAGACCTCTCTCCCAGATTCCACTGGTGCCAGGCTTTCCTACATCTTAGGCTTTGCTGCTTTCTCCCTCCCCACCAGTGGGTGATGCCACCCTCTTCGGGCTTTACATCTCTGAGACCCAGGCCTGCAGCTGGAGGCATGGTGGCAGTTTCGTCCAAGTTCTACACTATGCTGCCCGCTGAGCCCCAAACACTCCTGCAGAGTCTCTGACCCAGAATGTGCTCCCAACCAGCCCCTCGGCCCCACCCTCACTAACCCAGCTGCTCCTTGTCACGCTCCTCTGCTGTGCACCCCCAGCCACCCCCAACACTTGCCCCTTGCCATCCTGCAGGTGGACATGACCTCCCTGCCCTAAATGTTTCCCACCTGACCTCCCCTCCTCCTAGCTTCTTACCCTCTCCTGCCATACTCTCGGTTACCTCCTGGGCCACAGGCCCCTTTGTGAAGTCATCTGTGCAGCTAACCTGTGGGTATAGAGTATTGACTCCGTCAAGCCCTCTGCCAGAGGTTCGGGATACAGTGGTGAACGAGACAGCTGTGGCCCCTGCCTTCATGAGGATCTGGGCCAACTTCCAGCATAGAATCTGGAATAATAATAATATTAGGATTCTGGTTCTCGGCCCCCTACAAGTGCCTGCAACAGATGATCCTTTCCAACCAGACCTCCACGAAATTATCCCTTCCTTATTTGACAGCCTTGGGGCCTCCCAATCCTTGCTGGCCTAAACATCACACCATCCTGTTGATCTGTCCCTACTAGAGGCCCAACCCCTGGTCTTTCCTTTCACAGCCCTGGACTTGGGCCCAGGCTGTCCCCTGTACTAGGAAAATTGCCCTTCTTGTCCCTGGCAAAGCCCTCCAAGACCCAGCATAAATGCTGTATCTCCGGAATATCCACCCGAGCCCTCCAATCAGCTCCCACGTCCTCTGACAGTACTTTAGACCTAGCTTCATCTCACCATTGAGAAATCGATCACTCCTCCTCAGGGGGAGCACCTCCACCTCCTCCCCCTGCTCCCCTATAAGCCTGGAAGCAGAGATCCATATTCAGCGTGAGACTGACAAGTGTGTGACCGGCCCTCCCCTCCGGCACTGTGATGTCGTCCCTCAAGAGGCCGAACAGGGGCCCTATGGATAGTCCAACCTTCTAAATAACTAACTTCCTGGTAAAGCCTCAGATTCATCTGATACATGGGTGACCTATTCCAGAGATAAGGCCTAGGTGGTAGACCCTTGTCTCAAGTAAGACACGGCCCCTTCCCCATGTGCTGCCTTCTGAAATGTCTCTTGTCCCACCTGTCCTGTCCCTGGTCTCCTGGCAGTAAATTGTTAGCTGTGGAGGAGTGGACCATGGCAGGGACCTTCAAAGTGACTCCAAGAGAACTGCCAGCTCTCTATACTACCCACTCCCCCACTGAGCACACCTCATACCGGAGCCAGAGCCACGCACGCACGGAGCTAGGAGCCTCCTTTCTGACTCTTTCCTGTCCTTCCTCCCTGAGTTCCTCATGCTCTACCTGCCCAGGCTCCATTCAGTGTCGGGCGTCTCTGTTGGCTGGCGGAGATGGCCTTCCCGACAGGGGCTGACTGTCTGTCTCTGTGCCCGCCAAACTGCCGTGTCATCCAGGCCTTCCTGAGCCAGGAGAACACTTGCCCCCCGAGCCCAGGGCACAGGCCTTCCCCTGCAGAACCGCATGTTCCCTTATTTATGAGGGGCAGGCTGGGACAGGCCCCTCAGGCAGGCAGGGGAGGCAGGCACTGAGGAAAGTGGGGCTGCCCAGATCCTGTCGCTGCCAGCAGAGAACCGGCTAGGGAGGCGGGCACTGCAACCTTTGCAGGGACAGACCCGGGTCAGCGCATTGATGGGGTGGCAGGAGTGTGCACCCTGCCTGCCTTCCAGGAAGGCAAGGAGAGAACCCTGAATCCTAGGGACTCCAGATGGACCTAAGCATGAGGAGAGTGTAAGAGAGCTCTCGGGGATCCCATTTCCCTGAGACCTCTGGAGCCTCAGTGAACCAAGATGCCTGCCGCACCTGAGAGATGTTGTCCCCTCTTTCTTCTCCAGAAGGGGGGGGGGCTTTGCCAAGCCCTGCTGCTCCTTGATCCTGGTCCCCTGTACCCTTGGGTGGGAGTCCTTCCTCCAAGTCTGTGTTGCTCCTTAGATGGGCTGCCTTGTCCTGCTACAAACGGCATCCTATAAGGAAAGCTCCTTTGAGTGCTGCTGTGGGTGGCCATGAGGATCTTGCAGGCTCTGGGTCCCCAGTGCATGAACTCTCTTGCCCTCAGCTGACCCCCTCCCCACTTCCTTGCCTCTCCAGCATGCAAGAAAGTGAGGGAAGCTTTGTCCCAGGGAAGTGGGGACCCTGTGGCATCTAGTTAGTTTGAGATGGGAAGCGGATGTGTGTTTAGTTGGAGGGGGGCCTCCGGGGCTCTGCTCCATGAAGGAAACGAGTTGATGGAGGAGAACTGTGAGCAGGCACAAGCCCAGGGAGAAAGACCAGCATGAAGCAGGAATGACAGGGCATCTAGTCAAGTCACTGTCACCACACTGGCGAGGCCATCACCACCGCAGTAAGGTCCATCAATCTGCAGCGAGCTCATGGGAATCTTGAGAGTGAGATATTTGAGATGAGGCCAATTTCCAAAGGCAGAGGTAAAGCCAAGAGGGAGGTGCTTTCTGCTCAGCTCTCCCCCCATTCCTTCCCCATAGCCCACATCCTGTCCCCATTCCCATCCCAGTCCTTACGCCAACAGTGTCATGGCTCTCTTTTGCAGCCTTGGGGCTCAGGCCGGGCGGTGGCAGCCCGGCTCTACCCTGCTTGTGCTCTAGCCAACTGCGCATATGCAAGGAATCTGGTTTTTTTATCCATCACTTAAAAAAAGGAGGAGGTCACAGCATGTACAGACACCGTGTCCTTTCTCAGGTCCCTGGCTTTATCCAGAGCATTTTCTGGACCCCAGCGTGCATCAGATGCAGGAAGGATTGGGGGCTGTGAACAGAGCCTTGCAGAACTAAGACACCCCCAGAGTACTGCGGGGGGAACCTTGGGGAGGACGCAAGATCTGGTCAGGGTTTCAGAAAGAAGCCAAACCCACATGCTCTAGAGTCACAGCTTGGAGGAGGGGTTGCTAGGACTGGGCCTCAGGCCACTCAAGAGAGAGACTAGAGGAAGGGGCAGCCCTAGCTTCTGGTGTCCTCACTGGTCCTCAGCTCCAGGTCCACCTCTGCTTTGCTTTGCTGAGTGTCTGCCAGCAACCCAAGAGCCCTCTAAAGACTTAGTTTGCCCATATACAAGAAGAGGATACCCTAATCGGCCCTGAGGCTCCAGACCCTGGAGCACAAGGTTTCCAGCATCTGGGAGGTGCTTGTTAGACGTTCAAGGAAGGAATGAAACAAAAGCCTGCTGCAGAAGAGGCTACAGAGGCCCCCTCAATGGCAAGGCTGAGTGGATGATAGGAGAGAGCCACAGACTTGGACTGGTACAGTTGCCACTGAAGCTATCAGGCAGGTGCCCTCCCAGGTACCTGGGAGTCGGGGTCCTTGCTGCTGCTCTGACACAGTATCCAGACGGGTTTACCTGTAAACAGTAGGGGTGTGTAGCAGGAATCTTGAAGGTACTTATTAATAAAATCAAACCTGAGGCCAAGTATTGGGGTGAACACTGGATGATCAGAGAGACAGAACAAGCCACAGCTAACCTCACCTGGCCAACTTCTCGGCTGATCTTGTTTCCTCAGACTGGAAGCCTCTGTGTCCTCATATCCGAATGACTCTCAGCTGAACTGTGCTGCTCAAAACCTAAGAGCTTAACCAGCCAAATGCTTCTAGTTCCTGGTCTTCATGCCTTATATATCTTTCCTTTCTGCCATCACTCCCTGGGATTAAAGACTCACTTCTTGGGATTAAAGGCGTCGTGTGTCACCATGCCTGGCTGTTTCCAATGTGGCCTTGAACTCACAGAGATCCAGAGGGATTTCTCCTCTGGAATGCTAGGATTAACGGTGTGAGTGCCACCATTTTCTAGCCTCTATATCTAGTGGCTGTTCTGTCTCTGACCCCAGATAAGTTTATTAGGGTGCACAATATTTTGGAGAACACAATACCACCACAGGGATGGGGTTGGTCCTCGGTTGTAGAGGCTGGGAACTCCAAAATCAAGGGTATGAGGGCCTTCTCTATGGTGTCCTGGTGACTTGATAGCACCATTGCAGTGGGGACCAGTGGACTCTGGGAAACACACTCAAACCATAACACTGCACAGGGACAATCTGCTGTTCTTTCTATGGATAGCAAAGGCAGCTGGGAAAGAGAGATGCGGCCATGTGACTTCCTAAGGGGCCTGGTGTTCTTCCCCAAGAAAAATGATACAAAGAAACCCAGCCCCAAGAAAAGAGATGAGAAAACTCAGAGATTTAGAGCATGCGTGCTGTGGCTGGATGCACCCTGTGCTGTCCTGAGGGTTCGAGTCTCCCTCCCAGCTCCAGGGTTCAGTGTACCACCTGCACTCCAGAAAAAGCCGGCCTGAGGCACCTTCTTCTCACCCAGCCTACACAGCCACTGTGGTTCTGTGAAGTGACCACACCCGTGGTGGGTGACCGCTGATAAGCTCCCCGGTAGCCCTGGCTCACACCTCTCTCCCTCTTTCCTCTTCCAAACCAGAAAGAACTCACGACTACAGTTCAACAAGGTGAAGTTGGAAGATGCTGGGGAGTATGTCTGTGAGGCTGAGAACATCCTTGGGAAGGACACCGTGAGGGGCCGGCTCCATGTGAACAGCGGTAGGTGTCCCTCAAAAAAGGGAAGGGTGGGGGGGGGCGAGTAGATCAGCTGCCCCTCAGCCCTCAGGAGACCGGCACATGATCTGTTTTGCACTCAACTCCCCTCCCTCCTGCTGCTGCATATCAAACCCAAGATCTCAGCCAATTCAGAGAAATGCAGTCAAAGCATAAATGTTTAGTTTTGTTATCTGGGCCTGGAAGAGCCGCCAGCTCTCATTTTAAATACCCTGAAAACTAAATATTTTGAAATCAAGAGGTGGGGGTGGGGGAAGGATATTTTTAGAAGGCAATTACGGGGAGGCTGGGCTGTCAGGAGCGAGGCTGGGGAGAGACAGGCCTGGGGTGGGTGTGAGCTGCCTGCCTGTTGCCAGCTGCATTGTCGGGCACCTGAGCAGGCAGGCCTCAGGGTGGGAGGCTTGAGTGCCTGGGGCCTGTGCGCAGCCTCCATTTAGGAATAACAGGCCTGGCTCACTGACCCTAGGCCTGCTTTGGAGACTTACAAAGGAGGGCCTCAGAACTGTTTGGCTCGCTGGCTCACAGTGTCTGACGCAGCATCGGACTAGAGAACACCTTTCTGCTGGGTTGTCTCCTCAGGCCCTGGATTGGGGCCTAGAAAGCCACCTCTCCTCCCTGCCTAAGTTGGGCACCCTACCACGGAGTGTTTTCTGTTCACCAAATCCTATTCCTGACCCTGTCCCCCCCTCCCAACCCCCCCCCCCGACTCCATTACCACCACACAGCACTGTAATGAAGCGCTCCCCAGACCCAGTGCTCACTTGAAAGGGATCCTGCAGCATTACCAAGGCTGACAGTCAGGCCAGATCCTGTCTGCCCCGTGGGCTCTCGTACCACTGTGTCTTCGGAGTCTGAGTCTCCACATCCTGGGCAGTCTGTTTCCTAGATCTTTCTCACACCTGTCCCTCCCATTCCATTCCCTATCTCAAGGGCAGCCATGGCTCAGGCTTTGTCCCCAACTCGCATGCGTCAGAGCAATGGGCTTCTAAAGCGCCTTCTTGAAGCCACACCCCTTCCCTGGAGCCTCAGAACCAGTGCTTACTCCTTTCCTGTCCGACCCCAAGGTCATGCCATCCCCAGATGAACTCGCTCTCCTTTACCAGTCTCCATCCTTTCCAACCCCAGGCAGCCTTCCTCCTTGACCTCCTGCAGTGTTACTCTGGGTCCAAACCCTACTCTGGGCTACCTCTTGACCCCCACCCCACGGTTTGGTGGCGTCTCTTGAATTCTAGCCTTACACCCCCATACTATTGTTGGATTTGTTCTGCACTTCCAACCAGCGACCAGCGTAGGAGGAGCCCCCGGGAAGTAAGGAGAACAGGAATGATGCTGTCCCCTAAGAGCTCTGGTCACATCTACTGTTTACTGAGCCATTTATTCTAGCTGCGCTGTCTCGTGGACCCTTCTTTGGGAGAGGCTCAGAGAGGTTGTGTGTTTTGCCCAAAGTCAAACAGCGTGTTACTGATAGAGCCCTACAGTGAGAAAGTCATTAGTAAACTTGGTCTTGGCCCTCCATGAACCTGTTTACTACTCTGGCCTCAGGGCCTAGCACAATGCCTACCTCACAATAGGGAGCCGGTAAATGTTACATTAAAGAAATTACAACCTAGGGTTAGGAATGTAGTTCAGCGGGAGAGCTCTTGCCTAGCATATACAAGGCCTGAATTTCAATATCTTTTTTTTTTTTTTTTTTTTTTTGAGACAGGGTCTCTCTACATAGCCCTGGCTGTCCAGGAACTCACTGTGTAGACTAGGCTGGCCTTGAACTCATAGAGATCCACCTGCCTCTACTTCCCAAGTGCTGGAATTAAAGCCACCATGCCCAGCTTTCAATATAATTTTTTTAATTAAAAAGGAAGGAAGGAAGGAAGGAAGGAAGGAAGGAAGGAAGGAAGGAAGGAGGGAAGGAGAGAAGGAAGGAAGAAAGAGCTATTCCAAGCCCTTTGTGGCCTCCTCCATGTCCTGGCTTGATGGCCTGAGGATGGTGACAGAGGCAAGTACCTGGATCCAGTGGCTCTCAAGCTGTCCCAAACTGGCATGTACCTGGGCTCAGCGCCTGCCACCTCTGTTGTAGTGGGCAGACATCCTCTGAGCCACCTTGAACTTCAGGCTTCTCGTTTTATTAATGAAGATTTTCTGGGTTAGAATTGACAAATATCCAACTTAAACTGATCCTAAGGAAATCATTTATCAGCTCACGAAACTAGGAAGTCCAAAGGTTGTGCTGGCTCCGGATGGAAAAGACTCTAAGAATTGGGAGTGGGTCGGTGTCTTGCTTTCCTGCCATGAAACAGCATCTCCCATATTTAGAGAGGGGAGCCGGAAGAGAAGGCACCTGCCTCAGAGAGTTCACCTCAGCCAGCCCCCATCTCTGCATCCTCCCGGGGCAGGTATGAGAACGGCTTCTTATTCCTCCTGCTGAGGTCCCATGCACATATGGCCCTGTTACCTGTCAGGTGGATGAGGCACCATCTTCACCAGGCTTCTCTGTGTGCAGAAGGGCTGTCAAGAGGCAGAGCGCCCTGCGTGATGGCCCTGTGGGACAACCACCTCATTATGATGCAAAAGGAACAGGAAGGAAGGGTTCCTGCACAGAACACCCCAGCTGTGCTCTCTTCATTTCGCAGGACCAGGGTCTTGAGGGTCTGACTCACCAGTAACCCCCAGCCCCAGCCACGAATGGCCCCCCCAGCCCGCGGCATGCCAGACTTCGCTAGGCTTTGGAAGCAGACAGTGCACCTTTGGGCTGAGCATAGGGTCTCATGCAGAGATGGAATCCCAGCTGCCCACAGGCTTCAATGCCTCTGGTCCCTGCAACCTGGTGTGAGAGCAGAGGCCCAGGTGGTAGCCAGAGCTCCAACATTTGCACTGGGTCCAGCTCTGTGTCCCACAGCCTGCATGCTCCTTCCCCCCCTAAAGCTCAGCTGACCTACATGGTGTTAAGCTTCTCCTGAACTCCTGGGATTCTGAGTTTGCTGCTGAGGCTGCCATCTGCCATCGGCACCTCACCAACACACACACACACACACACACACACACACACGCACGCATGCATACACACACACACACACACACACATGCATCCTCATACACATACACACACACACACACACACACACACACACACACACACACACACACGCATCCTCACACACACCGCACACATCTCTTTGCTTTGGCTGCCCTGTCCAGTCCACAGCAGGCAAGACTACTCTTGATGTGGAGACGTGGTCATGACCATTTTCCCAAGCAGAGATGCATGGATTCCGTGTTTACCAGCGAAAGCCAGCAGACCTGCAGCAACCACACCCTGAGGAGGGGGTGGAGGGCGGGCAGCGGGCAGCTGAGCCTGCCCCCAGTGACTCATCCTAAGGTGGGTTGGCAGGGCCCCCGCCCAGGCCCCAGGGGAGTAGGGCCACAGGAGTAGGGCGTCAAAGGGCATCATCCTACTCTTGGATGGCTACCTACCTCTCCATTAGGGTGGAGCCACAGTCCTCTTTCCCAGATCAGAGCTGGCCCTCTGGAAGTGACAGCTCCGGGTCTCATGGGAGCTTCCATCGTCCCTGGGCTGACAGGGAAAAGGAGTCAGCAGACATAGACAGAACTTGGAACAAAACAGTCTGCGTAGTGCAATCCTCTTCTGCCTCCAGAAGCCAGCAACCTGTCCCAAGTGAAAGGGAACTCCAGACTGTCCCAGGATACCAAACACAGGGCAGGCAGGTTTGGCATGAGGTGTTACGGGACTGCAGACATGTGGCAGAGGCCTCTGGGCAAGGGGGTAGCTGGTTGAACTCGTCTACACGTGCACACGTGCACACATATCCTCACATCAGCTGAATTCAGTACGACCCCGCTGAGTTCCAGAAAGGCACTGCCTTGGTTATCACAGACCCTCAAATGAGAAGAAGGTAAAATCCTAGGCCTGAAAGCGTGCGCCTCTCCCAACAAAGTAGGGGGAGGAGGGGCACCTGGGCCAATCGAAAAGGAGCCATTTGCACAGCAAGGCAGGAGCTGGAGAGCTCAAGGCAATGGGTCTGGACCTTCAAGAGAGGCAGAAGTTTGTCCCTGCCGAAAAGAGGAGAGGGCAGCTGCAGCCTGGACCTCAGAGAGACACTCAGTGTTCCCGCTCAGCCTCTGTCCCAGTTCATCTTCCTCTGAAGGTCTGGGACAGCTTGAACCAAGACACTCATGGCAACTGCTTCCTGGGTTTTCCCCTTCTGGGCATGGTTTTAATTAATTTTTTTAGATATAATTTGCATACCATAAAATTTGTCCTTTTAAAGTATGATTCAGTGGCATTCGGTATAGTCACCGACTTATGTAACTATCCCCACTAATTCCGAACATTTTATCATCACCTCAAAAACTGCATGTGTATTAGCAGTCACTCCCCACTTCTCCCTCCAATCCCACAACTACTACTCTTGCTCTCTGCCCCTGTGGATTAATTTATAGTAGACATTTTGTATAAATATAACCATATAATAAGTGGCCTTACCATATCTTAAGGTCCATCCATGTCGTACCATATATGAGTGCATTCCTTTTATGGTGAAACACTATTCTAGTGTGTGAATGTACTACTTTGTATTCATCCATTTTGAATACATCCAACAGTCTGAATTGTTGAATCATTTGGATCGCTTCCACATTTGGGCTGATGAATAGTGTTTCTGCGGCCATTCATGTTCTGGTGGCTGTGAGCACACAGGTTTTCAGCCCTGAGGATACACCCATGAGTGGAATTTCTTGAGTATATGGTAACTCTGGGGATTTTAAATTTTTCTTTTTTTAAAGAACTCCCAGAGGCCAGGAGGTGTTGGCACATGCCTTTAATCCCAGCACTCAGGAGGCAGAGGCAGGCAGATCTCTGTAAGTTCAAGGCCAGTATGGTCTACAGAGCAAGTTCCAGGACAGCCAGGGGTACATAGAGAAACCCTGTCCCAAAAACAAACAAACAAACAAACCTCCCAGACTAGATGTCTAAGCAAGCACATCACCGTACATTGACAGCAGGTGTGCCCCAGGGGTCTGGTCCCTCCATAGCCTCTCCACCACTTGCTCTTTTCCAGATCTAGCATTCTAGCCATCCTAGTAGGCATGAAGCAGTAGCTCCCTGTGGTTTTTGACTTCGCCTCCCTAACGACCTCTCTGCATTATTTGCTAGTGAGAGGAGAAAAGGGATCGATGCCCAGGCTAAGGACACTAGACTACACTCAGGGAAGCAGCAGAGGGCATTTTCCCCTCAAGAATCAGACATGGGTTTGCTCACTCTGTCGACAAATGTTAATTAAGCACCTATTCTGTGTCAAGCATTTGGCTGGATGTTGGGGTTTAGTGAAACATGACAGATGTGGCTATGCCCCAAAGGAGCTGGGGGTCTAGTGATGGAGCTAGTGATGGTATACTTGGTTCCTTAGTCAGTTTAGAATAAATACTACTAGCAAAAGCTTGTGTGATGAACATGAAGAATGTGGGGCTTGTAGCCATCTTGAGAACCCGGGAAAGGCTGCATGCAGACAGTGAGAGGTCCTGGGCAGCAAGGCACCTGGCTGGTTAGAAAAGCTGAAATGAGTGTAGTCAGACTATGTTGAGAGACCAGGACAAAAGGGAGGGAAATGTGATGAGGCCCAGATAAGACCTAATGAAGGGTGGAGGGCTTTGTTCTGACTACAAAGGGACACCACTAACGAGCCTTGATCATGAAAGGGATTGACATCATTTACATATTCTAGAGACCACTGTGGCAGCCAGAGTGAAGCCAAGTGTGAGGCAGGAGGACCAGCAAGTAGGTCACCCAAGGAAGATGGGACAGTGACCTGGACCAGGGGAGGAAGTAGGAGGCATGAATGGAGCCTCTTGAGGTGGTGGAAGTGTCCGTCCTTGAGGATATATGGCAGTAAAGAATTAAGAAAAAATAAAAGATACTCTCTAGGACCTTGGGGCTCCCAGGCGTAGGGAAGAGATGGGTAACTGGGAGGCCAGTTTGAACATACTGGATTTGGGGTTGCTGTGAGCCATCCCAGTGGAGAGGCCAAGAGAGCAGCCTTCTCACTCAGAATCCTTTGCCGCTCCAGATACCAAAGACCGGTGGCAAAATACAGATGTGTTGACAAGGCTAAGAACGTGTTGCCTCGGGACCTACCGGGACAGCTATGCTAAAGTGGCTTGGGAAGGTCTTACCATGACAGAGGAGGTGGGAAGGCCTGTGGCCACCATTCCCTGACACCCCTAAGACTAGCTCCCCCACTAACCTCCCTTTAGCCTTTCTGGAGACCTGGCATCAGCCCCAATGGCATGGTATTGGCAACCCATGCTCACGGCACCACAAGTGGCCGTCCATCTCTCTTCTGTGGTCGCTGCCACCCCAGCAGCCTCGCTGCTGTCCGCTGCTCAGTCAGCTTCACAGAACAACAGCGAAGACCAACAGCAGGAGGTCTCTGCCACCATTGCAGCAGAGGAGCCATGCTGGGCCTGGCAGATTCAGGCCAAGATTCCTCTGGCTTAGCCAAGGCCCCCCGGGAGGCCCCAGGCTGTGGTCCACATTCATCTGCTCACGTCAAGCCTCCAAGCCTCGGTGCTGATGTGCTCTTTCACAAGGCACAGGGTATCTAGCAGGAATGCACAACTGCAGCTCTAGAGAGACCCTCGGCCCTTCTCTTTCCTCGCCCCTCTTTGGAGGTGTGACCCAAGGGCAGGACAACCTCCAGGACCTGCCCCATGTCGGACTTTATAACTTGCAGACATGGTCCCCACACTTGTGTCTCTCCTCTGTCCCTTTCTTAGTTTCCTGGGTCTCTGTGACCCAGAATCGGAGCAAACACCAGTTCAAAGCTTCCTCTCTCGGGCCAGCATGTGGGTCCCAGCTGGGTTTGTGGTGGAGCCCTAGAGGAGACCTCAGCAGGGGAGGGTGGAGCCTGAGATGCCAGCTCTGCAACAGGCATGGGGTGGAGGGGAAGGCAGGAGCTGGCCCTCCCCGCTGAGTTTTATCTGTGAGCTCCTTCAGACATATACAGAGGCAGCGCTGTGTGTACACTCCAGTCCCCCACGCTCCATCTGTCTCCCTACATGTCTAAACACTGAGGGTGCCAAGCGCCTGCCTGCTCCATCCTCCTCCTCTCACCTCCCCCCCATTGCCGAAGGGAGCAATGGAGGCTGCCACCCCAGGGGAGATAAGGGTAGCCAAGGTGGAGTGGAACACCTCAGTCAGAGGACCACTGCTGCACAGGAGTGAGAGACCCTCAGAGCCCCAGAGCACAGTGGGTCTCTCACTTCTGTGCAGTGGTGGTCCTGTGCAGAGGTTCATTTAAAGCCAGCTTTCTGGACATTGTCCCCTGGTAAGGGAGCAGAGCATTCACGATTTTCATTGTTTCAGACAAGCCTGATCAATCAGACGTGTGGCCTGGGTTAGCAACCTGAGAGCCCAGCCTTTCTCGTACCTGGTTTTCACATCCCAGCTGTTCCCTGCCCCCTCCCC
>CABHPP010001233.1:0-21001 GCA_902168425.1 Peromyscus attwateri | reverse complement strand
CCATCCCTCCGTCCCTCTCCCAGCTACATCTCCTCCTGAAGTTCATGATTTGTAGCTTAGGCTGTGAAAAGTCTGAAGGCTCCCTCCACAGGCAACAGCTGACAAGGAGGTAGCTGTCTGGTTGGGGGACATGAAGAAGACACCGAACACTTCTAGAAACAAGACATGGCAGCTTTCGTAATATCCCAGGCCTGGGGACAAGAAGGAAGAGACTGGAAGCCCAAGTCGTCCCCCCTCCACACACACACACATACACACACACACACACACACACACACACACACACACACACACTTTCTCAAAGCTCAGAAAATGACAGTATCTGAAAGGTGTCATTTCCCTGAGTCCCCTGGTCCACAATAAGAATCTGAGCAGTGCAGATGGATACAGGCTCTCCCCCTGCACCCCAAGCCATTTCCCACATCAACATCTAGTGCTATAGTGGAGCTCCCCAGGAGGGAGACAGGAGTAGAGCAGGCCTTCCTCCAATGGAGAAGCTCTTCCTGTTCTTTTCCAAAACAGTGAAAAAAAAACTCCTGGCTTTTGTAGGATTTCCGAGAGTGTGAATGCAGAGCCACACTGGGCAGACGGTCCACTGTGGCTTCCCATTCACCTTGTTGCCCACCAAAAGATCCCCTTAGACCTTCCCTACCCAGGCATTCCTGCAGATCCTAGTGGCCCTCCAGTTTTGAGATGGGAAGGTGAAAGAACGCGAAGGAAGTGGCCCCTGGGCCCGGAGGTGGTCTCGCTGGGTCACTAGCACGTGTCTCTCGTACCTCCAGTGAGCACCACTCTGTCATCATGGTCGGGGCATGCCCGGAAGTGCAACGAGACAGCCAAGTCCTACTGTGTGAATGGAGGCGTGTGCTACTACATCGAGGGCATCAACCAGCTCTCCTGCAAGTAAGTGACCGGTGGGGGTGGGCTCAGGGCCAAGAGCAGGGGGGGAGATGTTGGGGCAGAAGTGGAGGGCTCTAGAAAAAAAAAGTGAGCTTCAAGCTACTTGGAAGTGATCCCCAAGGGGCACAGACAGGGTGGTTTGTCCACTTTCTAGTCCTTTCTGGACTCTAAAGATATGTAAGTTCTAAGGGGTGTGTGGACTCCTGCAGACCCAGTTTTCTAGGCTCTTAAAACCCTCTCTCCCGATGTCCATCTCTTGCCACCCTGCAGGGAGGTGGGAATACCCATCTAAGGCTCTCTCTCTCTCTCTCTCTCTCTCTCTCTCTCTCTCTCCCTCCTCTCCTCTCCTCTCCTGTTTTGTCTTTCTTCCCCATCCGCTAAGCAACTCTCCAAATTTGTCCTGGGTGAGCATGCCTTGGCTGCATCTTCTTCACTAGAAAGAAGCCTGGGAGAGGAAGGCAGGACCCAGGCTGCAGAGCCCTTGGCATCCTGCTGATCTCACTCTTTTTGTCTAGCGGGAAAACAGGGGTTTCCCCAGAGCCCAGTGCTGGCCTCAGATCTGGCTGCTCTTCCTGCCCTGGTGACCCCCCAGCGGCCAGTTCTGCCCCGAGTGTTGAGTGTTGCTTGTGCCATTTTAACCCCAGTCCCTCTCTATGGAAGGTGGGGACTTCAGCAAGGACACCACTATGAGAGTGGCCCAACAAGGGTAGCGCCAGCAGGAGCTCCAAGGAGCTTAGAACCCCACTATCCAGACCGCGGCACTCAGGATGAGCCTGAACGAGGCCACCAGAAAGGACTTTTCCAGTCCCAGCGGCTCTTCTGGCCATCCTCCTGCGTGTGTGTAGACAGGGACACAAATTCAGTGAGTGCGGCTCTGGCCGGATCTTCAGGAGGAATAGGAAGAGGGATCTAGTCAACAATTTGAATTTCTCAAAGCAGCCCGTGCCAAGGGCCCCAGACTAGGTGCCAAAGCTGTCCCGTTCCCATGGCATCTGGACAAAGGCCACCAGAGCGTTGCTAGTTCAGAAAGAGGGTGTTGACCTCCTGATAGAACTCCAGATTCTCCTACCTCTGGCTACCCAGGCCAGATCTTGCACTCCTCACTGGCTTGGCCTTTCTAAGAGTGTGACCCTGGAGAGGAGGCTGGGATTTTTAAAGAACCCTCCGCAGGTGATAGGGTCCCAGTATCCCTGTCACCTCCCGCTCTCCCATGGGGCAAGAGAGCTTGGCGGCACTGCCCGACAGAGCTGTGGCCACAGCTGGCCTCCTCACTGGCTTCCTCCATGGTCCCACCCTTCACCTGCTGTCACCCCTTTCCCACCCTCCTTCCTCCTGAACCCCTCAGGGAAGTTCCAAGAGCAACAGAAGGTTCTCCAGGGAAGTCCAAGGCCTGGTCTGGGCCTCTAAGAGGCAGCCATGATAGCAGTCCGGGCCCAGGGAAACATCGCAGCCTTGCAAATGCTCTGAGCTCTTTGGAACAGACCTATAGAGACTCTCAAAGATCTCAGCATGCCTCACGGAGAAGTCCCAGCCCTGAACCCCCTTCCCCTCTACCACACCAGGCCTCTCCTCTTTCCTATTCCCTTGGACCCCTGACCCTCCCAAGAATCCAGCATTGTCACTGAACTTAGCCCTGGCTGCAGGCAGGGAAGGCTCTGCACCCCAAGACAGGCACAGGACAAAGTAGGTCCCCAGAACCCGAGTTCCAGGATGGAGTGCAGTGTAAGAAAGGGAAGGATGAGGCAATGGCTCCCGGGGGAACCTACTGACATGACTGTGCCCCTAGGAGCCAGGGTAAGCCCTGATACATTTGAAAGGAGCAGGGAGAGGGGCCTGAGCCCTTGTGAACATGAGGGTGCCCTGTTTCCTCCCCCTACCCAGGGCAGCTGGGTTTCAAAGGTGAAATGGGCACCCAGAGCCACTACTTCCCCATCTTTGCCCCCCGGGTCAGCCCTAGTCAAGGCTCCATAACCCGCTTCCCTGAACCCTTCTGTCACATGCAAGGGAGAGGGACATCCCTGGCTGGGCCTGCAGTCCTTGGAGCTGTGCTGGAGAAGGGCAGGGGGGAGGGGGCCGGGCAGAGCCCAGAGGCCATTCTGAGGGTGGGAATTTGGGTGGGAAGGGGGGCAGGCCTCTTGGGGTTTCTGATAACACCTGAATGGAGTAAAAAGGGAAGAATTTAGGAAACGGGACTCACGTCTACCATTTGTGCTGTTTGTTTACTTTTTATTTTGATTTTTTTGCATTTCCGCTTAGCTTGGATAATGAAACTACACTGGTCAGTTTCATTCCAGTTTCTATAAAACTCAGTTTTCCTTCCTGGTTTTCTTACACTTGTTGCTGTGTATTGGTTCAGAGCCCCCCAGGGAGTGTTGAACAGCAGGCAGGCACGCTCCGTAACCCTCCGGTTTTCCTGGAAGTCAGTGCCAAAAGAAACAATGTCACTGATGCTGAATTTTGTTTTAAAAAAAGAAAACAAGGGGACTTGAAAATGGGGGTCCAAATCAAGGTGACTGTCCCCTGTCTGGGCCAGACAGGGACCTCCACTCTTCCTCTTGCCGTTTTCTCCTCTTCTCTCCGTGTGTTTGTTGAGCACGGTTGGTGCGTGACTCTTGGGGACTGGTTCAGGGGATGATGACAGAACAAGACTCTCTTTCCAGCCCTGTGCACATACCAGTGGCATGCCTCCCTCTCCCATCAGCTCATCTCCCTCATCCCCAGCTTCCCCGCCCCATCCCACCCATCTGCCTGCTCATCCTCCATACATCTCCACCTGCCCTCGTGAGCTCCGAGACCCTGGCTCCCTCTGGTGCCTGGGGCACAGTCTCATCCTTCATACTTCCTTCCCCAGGTGAGGGCAGCACACATGGCATTATCCCCAGGCTACCAAAAGGAGAAACTGAGGCCCGGGAGGTGGGTGGGGAACGGGGACAGCAGAGATCCTGACCTCTCTGCCACCCCAGATGTAGCCCATGGGCTCTCCTCTCTGCCCTTCTCTCACCCCTGCTCTTCTCCAGCCCCAGGTTCAGACCTTCTCAGAGTCAGAGGTGATGCCTGTAGGAAGGTCTAGGAAGGCTGCGGCCTGCTGCCCCTTCCAACCTCTCCCCTATTTCCCTGAAGCTCACAGGTTATCCCTGTGTGAGTGGGAGCCACTAACCTGCCACCAGTCGGCCACTCACACCCAGTGCAGACTCCTATCATGCTGATAAGGTTCCCCTGGCTCCTGCTACCCTGGTCTGGCTGCGGGGCAGAAAGGTCAAAGGCCATGCTCATACCTAGAACCTTCTCTAAAGAAGATGAGTCTCCACACACAGGACTGCAGAGAGGAATAGGAGTATCCAGGAGCCCCTAAAGGAGCTAGTACCCCCAAAGGATAGCACTGGCCATCAGTCCTTCCCGACCCTGGCTACCCTATCCCCCAAAGCCTCTTCTTTATCCAGCAAGGAGGAGCATCCCTCTCACAGACAGGTGCGAGGCTAGCACTAGAACGTTGCACAAATACCATAGCACATGTGTGTTGTGGACCAGTCAATGGTGCCGCCTGGAATTGTGCAGCTCAGTAGCCCTGAGCAGGCAGTCAGACTAGTCCAGGCTGAGTATGGGACAGGGACACAGAGGTGTGTTTATAGTTGTCGCTGGTCTCCAAGACTCATGGGACAGCAGCCCTGATGTCAAATAAGTTCCCCTTTGTCCTTTTCTGCCCTGGCACTCCACTGTTCTTACACACACACACACACACACACACACACACACACACACACACCATGCATTTGCATACACTGATTTCTCTGACTCTAAGAGCCCAGCTAGAGGCGGACAATGGACACAGACAAGCCTAGTCCTTTCCTGTTACTTTGTAGAATCCAAGAGTCATTTTGGCAACTTCTGGGTCTTCGTCCTTTACTCCCAAAGGTGCTTCCGTTTGAAAAAGAATCACCTCACCTGCTTCCAATCCCTATCCCCCACATCGAGGGCCCAGGAGCAGACGAAGAAGAGCTGAGTCTGGCTGTGGTCAGTTGGGAAGCCTCAGCCACTTCCTCCATCTTCCTGGGCTAAAATGACTAGGGACAAGGGTCAGGGATCAGAGAGATTGAAGAAGGCCTCCTTCCCTAAGCCACCCGATCACAGGGTCAGCATGCTTTGCCGCTGCCCACCTCTAATGGTTGTACTTCCCAGCCAGACCTCCAACTGGCCAGGCACATGTGCACCCATGCTCCGCCACTACCATGGCCAGCTCTCCCTCCTTCCCCAACCCGGGGAGATACCACAGGCCCAAAGAAACTCCAGCTTTGCGTCCACCAGCCACCCCCATTCCCTATTCCTCCAGATTAGAGGCCACAGAGTTTTCATGATTATCTATCATAGCCAATGGCCAGCATCTATCAAAAGGCCAAGGGCCCCCTTGTTACATACAGCAGAAGGCTAAGGCAGAGAATCCTCACCTCCTGAGGAAATCTAGGTTGACTAATGTTGCACAGTAACCTGGTACTGAGGGGTTACTGCTGATGGGGTTTCCCTAGCTCCTAGGGGAATGCAGGCCAGGGCAACAGAGACCTGTTTCTGAAGAGAGACATGCATAAGGGTCAGTGCAGCCCTGTCTGTGGGGTTCTCCCTAGGTAACTGGCCTTCCTGGGGTTCAGGAGAAAGGACAGGACTGGGCATGTCTCCTAGAAATCTACGAAACTGGGACTTGCTTAAGGGGAGAGGCAGCAGCCAGAGAACAGAAGGAAGTGTACCTTGCGGGCACGCCAAGGTCAGAGAGAAGGGGGCGGATGGGTGGTGCCTTGGAGTGGCGAGGAAGGCCAAATGCAGGGAGATCTGGGCCGAAGCCGGCCACAGTGGAAGAACAGGTCCCCAGGAGAGGGCAGGCAGGCCAAGGCTGGCTTCCAGCCGGATGCTGTACAGAACAGGCTCCCAGGGGCCACAGTTAGCCTGCTCCAACCTCCCCCTGCACCAGGTGTCTGGAAGGTAGCTTTGGGACACTGGCAATTCCACCTCTCTCCAGCTTCCCCTTCCCCCACATCTACTGCTCTAAGACAACTTCTCCAAATTATGCCCTGCAAGGGTTCTCCTAAAAAGTGCCTTCTGTTCCAGACCAGCCAGAGCTATAGCAAGAGACCCTGTCTCAAAATACACAAACAAAACTTCCTTGGTCAAAGAAGTTTGTAGAGTTTAGTTATTATCGCCTCCAAAGCTTTTCATAACCCTTCCTACGCTAACGGAGACTGCCACTCTCCAGGAGCCCTGGGGGATGGATTTCCCAAACATATTGGCTCACAGATCCCTCTTTGAGAGAACAGATCAAATACCTCCTAGGTCCCTTTGGTCATGAGCACACAGTGTGAGAACAGCCTAGCAGAATTCTACTTTGAGTTTTCTGGGAGCTGTTCATAGAGGAGGAAACCTGCCCAGAGTCCTGGAGAGAATCCTTCAGCAGAGCCTGGAAGACATCAGGAACTTGTATCCCATAAGTCTAGCTGCCTGGCACCCAGAGGCTACAGTTCTGGCTTCCTGGGGCACCAGGCAGGTAAGAAGGAAAGGTCCCCGACCAATAGGACAGTTAGTCAATAACCCCCCACTTCCCCCCACCCAACTTCCCTAACTCATTTTCCTCCCTGTCCCACCCCGCCTGCCCCACCCCCCACAGATCCACATGGATTAGAGCGTTTGTTAGGAGATGACAGAGCCCTCCACCCAGCCCCCGACTCCAGCCCCTTCAGCTACGAGTGTGACCCCAAGTGCCTGACTTGGTTTTCTCATTCATCACTGCGCACTTTGATTTCTAACCTTAGCCTCGTGGATGATGCCAGTTTGTTCTGTGATTTTTCCCCTTTTCCTTCTCCAGATGTCCAAACGGATTCTTCGGACAGAGATGTTTGGAGAAACTGCCTTTGCGATTGTACATGCCAGATCCTAAGCAAAGTATGTTTGAAGATACAAACACAAGTCCCCGCTCCTTAGAAAGCTTCCGGGTGCAGTCCCCCAATGTAGGGCATAGGGTCAGGGGTGTTGGTTGTTTTGATCTTCGGCTGTTACGTTTTGTTTATCTTTTCTTTTTCGTACTTTGGTTTGTTAGTTCTTTTGTTTTGTTTTTTTGTTTTGCTTTGTTTTTCATTTTTTTTTTTTTGGCCTAATCCTTGGGTTTAAAGTTCAGGGCTGCAGGTAAGGGGCAGAGCGACAAGGCCAGGACAAATGGTAACCGTGGCGAGGAACCTAGCTGGCATTGGCAGGAGCCCGTGCCGGGGTGTTACAATGCCTGTGTCTTGCTATCCTGGCTCTCTCTTTCTGGTTTTCTTTCTTTTGGTAGGTGTCCTGTGGGATACACCGGGGACAGGTGCCAACAGTTCGCAATGGTCAACTTCTCCAGTATGTCTCTTCTTCTATTTCTTTTCTTCCCTGGTGACTGCCAGTCTCCCCGTGTGGGAGGGATGGGGGCCTTACTTACCAAGACTTGGAGGGAACAAGGTGTCCTGAGCTCCTCTCAGTCCTCAGTGCTTACCAGTAGCCCCTACAGAGGAGGCATACACCCCTGCCTCCCCACCGATCCCCATGAGTCACCTGGATCACCTGAGAACAGTCACGCTGAATCCTCTGCAGCAGCAGGGCCATGTCCAGGCCTCTCCTCTCTCCTGGGATCAGGCAGCCTGCCAGATGGAGGAAGAGGCATCTGTACGGCCTCCTCTGCCTCTGGTGTCAGGCTGCTGATCGGCCAGGCAGTGAGTGTGTGCATGTTTCTGCGGGTACGTTTGAGAGAAGGGGAAAGGTCTCAAAAGCCTGTCTTCTGGTCTGGCCAGGTTTGTTTTGGGGTTCCAGGACCAAGGCAGAGGGCTGAGTGAAAGAGAGAGGGCCTAGCACAGTGGTTTCCATGGAGGCCAGAGACATTTATATAGTTACAGGCTGAGGTGGACTGAGGGCTGTGGCAGATGCTAACAGACTCAGGGGGAAATTGGTGACGCTTCCCAAGACCTGTCTAGTGTGAACACTGTCCAGGATCCCATCTCCTTTCTTTCTTCCACACTGGGCGAGGTTTGGCTAAGAATAGTGGATTTTTTCACTGGAGCCTGGGAGCAGTTCCTTCAAGCACCGCCAGGTGGGGTGGAACAGAGCAGTTGGCCTCTGGATAGTCACAGACTTGGTTTGGAGCCCTGTGGTCTGTTGGTCTTCAAGATCAGAACCATGTCACCCATCCCATCCTGCAGGGCAGACTAGCCCCCTGCTCCTTTTTAGAGAGGACATCTGGGTCCTGCGAGCAATAAGGAACCAGAGAACCCAAATGGTACTTCGCTGTTGGGAAGGAAAACTCATAAAAATACCAAAAGTGAAAGCCAGCATATCAGAAAAAGAGTTTTAGAGTTTGGGTCTCAGAGTGGAAAAGTAAAGCCTCACAATTGTCCTCAGATCCCAGGACAAAGCCCAGAAATATATCTACTGTCCTTAGAAGGAGCATTTGGGCCCCAGCAGGTGAGGGCTGGTAGACCCAGGCAGTCACCTCTGTCTATGAGAGGTAGTGCTCTCTCCAGACCCCTCCAGTCACAGGCCATGGAGGGAGAGCGGATAAAGGCACAATGTGTGAGCAAGACATGTAGCCCGAAAGAATTCTGTAGAACTCAAGCTCTGGGAGAATTTCAAAATCAGATCCAGCCTATGTGGAAATCTCCGGGGCAGGGGGAGTCTCAGGCAAAGACAGAGCAGATGGGCCAGGGTGGGCCCGGTGAGAGAGGCAGTGGGGGGTCCTGTTCCTTTCCACCCTTGGCTAAGAGCCTCCACAGCTTGGAAAACTGCTCTGGACAGGCAGTTCCAGCTAGCCCTAGATCAGAGAGCAGCAGAGCCTCCAGAACACGGGCTACTATGCAGAGCCCCTCGGCCAGCTAGATCATGTCAGCCTAGCCTCTATCTTCTGGAAGGGTCAGCAGGGCCCTCGGAGCCCAAAAGAAAGCCTGCAAATGCAGTCCCCAGCTGTTCCCTTGTGTCATCAGTACCACACAGGTGCCTTTATGTGGAGGTCCTGTTCTTCAAGCATGTTCCCTGAAGGCCCTCGTGATGGTCTGGTACATAATGAGTACAAAGACATCATCCTGTACCCCCTGAAGTCCCCAGCTGCCTATCCAGAAGGGCCAGATGCCGAGATCCCTAGTCCTGGGCCTTATTGACGTGTTCTGGGTTTGTTCTCAAGTCTGTAGAATGAGGGGAGAGGCATCCACGCCTAGAAGGCAGCCGTGGAGATGAAGCGATGCATGGGAGAGGCTCACCTGAGGGCTGCCGTTGTCACTGGAGGGCAATTTAGGATGTCTCCCAGCTAGAGACGGCAAGGAGGAAGGCAGGAAGAGGCCTAGTCCTTGGAGGATGCCTCCCAGCATTGCTGAGCCAAGCGTCTGACCCTGTCATCTACCCAGACCACCTCAAAACCAGGCAAGATTTTCAGGGACTGAGAAAACAGCCTTTGACCCCAACAGCACTTTGAAGTTTCTTGCACTACAGGCCCTGCCCTCCTGAAAGGGAAAGCTGGCTCATCTGTATCCTACATGTGTATAACCACACATTCACACACACGCATACACACACACACACACACACACACACATACAGGAACATGTGCTCACATCAGCACATACATCACTGTCTCCTCATCCAGGCACCTTATGACTGCCATTGGTTACAGCCAAGACAATAAATTTGCGTATTTCCTAAGAAGCCTAGCCCTGCTGGAAATCCAGCATCTAACTTACTGGTCAATATGAACATTTCTGGCCTGAGACTCAGTGGTACCACCCCATCCTGGCTGAGTGCCATGCAAAAAAAAAAAAAAAAACCCGTGAGTAGGAGATTGCTCTCCTAACTGCCACAGACATGGCTGTAGATCCCTCAGCACCTGTCTCAGGCTTCCCAGGAAGAAAGTCATCTACCTAGTGACTGGCCAAACTCTCAGTGACCTCATCAATCGTGCCAGCCACTGCTGGCTTACCCTAACCATAAGCCCTGGGAGTCACATGACACAATTTGGTTCCACAGAAGTGACCTGGAAGAACATTCTCAGAGAGACTTGCTCGCTTCTCCAGGAGGCCGCCATCCTCAAGAATAGTCAGACAAGCCTGAGCAGGAACAGCTGTAGCTTAAGCCCATGATCCCTCCCAGTCTCTGCCTCCCGATATCCTGTATCGCCTTGAGAAAGTATCCTGGCATCATGGGGCACTAGCTGCCCCATAGACTTTACCAACTTTGTCTGAAAGTGAGCTGAGGACCAGAACTTAGAACTGGCGAGGCTGGTCTTCTGTCCCTCAGGTGAGCATGGCTGGACATCAGAAACATTGTCCTGAGTGCTTCAAAGTCCTAGGCTCCAGGGTGTGCTATTCAGGAACCTCTCTGTGACCCTTTGATCCAGCCAAAGAGGACCCTGCGCTGCACTTAGGGCTTCAAGCAGTCAGTCAGAACAAACTAAAAAGAAGGCAAATTCTCAATATCTCCCCAGCTTCAGAGCGGCAGATGTGCAGAGGGCTTGTGTTTGAAGTGCTGAAATCAGCTCTCTTTCTTGGTGTGGCCTCTGCACAGAACTGGTCCGGTCAAAACCCCAGGATCTTCCTCAAGATTCTTGGGATCAAGATCTTCTTGATCTTTGGCTCAGAGTCACCCACTCTCCTGGTCTTTCCAAATACAGAACCCTCTGGAATCCCTTCCAGAAAGCACAAAGAAATGGACCAGATAATGCTTGGGGCGCCCTTCCTCCATAGCAGACGAGAAGTCAAGCCCAGAGCCACACCCTCACCAGGTCTAGGTGACTGATGTGAAAGTCAGTGAGGGAGTGTGCCCAGGCAGGTGTGAGCAGGGGCCCTGGCACACACATGTCCTAACCTCCTGTTGGCCAGGCCTGCTCACATCTGCCTCTGTGTACTGGTACTTTGAAGAGAACAGACTCATGGATCACCCACATCCACATAGCAAGTTAGGGATGAAACAGAGACCCAGCTCTGTAGACCAGAACAGGTCTTTAAAACACCACCGAGATTTCTGGGCTCCCACCCAGACCTTCTCCCATTGGCCTGAATGGTTCTGAAGCACAGCCAGGTTTTCAGACCTCCCTGGACTCCATGGCAAGGTTTGGTCCCCCCATCGCAGCTGAGAGACTAAGACCTAGATAGATTGGGCATCTCTCAGAGTCACAGACAATGACTAGACCAAAGCCCTTTTATTTAATCTCTCAATGGTGTAAGCATCCACCTCTCAAAGGCCCAAACACACACATTCAGGTAACAACCTCACTTCCAACTCTGTAATTTGTCTATAGTGTAAGAAGTGTGCATGTTCCACAGACAAACTCACTCTTCCTATGCTCTGAGTTGTAGATGCTCTCCTAAACAGTGAGCTGGGTTTGGGTACCACAGCCCAACCCTATGAGCCTGGGGTATATGGAATGTCAAGAGGGGCAATGACTTGCTTCTTGGAGTCTTCTCTCCCCCATTCTTCTCCCCTAAGTCACCAAAGCTCTGCACTCAGGCTGCCAGGAACTATGCCAGGCCAGCTAGGCCTATGGCACAAGGCAGGGACATGGGGCTGGTCCAGAGACGTGACACATTCATTTCGAACAGATGAAAAGGACCTCCAAGAATGAGCTAGGAATAGGTCAGACTGACTTCAGGAGGACTGGGGATGCTGAAGGGTTGGAACTAGAACCAGGAGGGGATTGGGCACTCCTCCTTGGACCCCCCCCCACTCGTCCTCTGCTCCAGGGGACTTTGCCAACTGACTCTTGCGCCTGTGCCTTCTCACCAGGTACTAACTCCACTGCTCACCTCTAAAGACCCTTTCCTGCCTGCCAGTTCTAACATGGCCTCTCTCTTGCCTTCTTGGGGCTCTCAGGGACTAGGGACCAGGGAAGGAGCTCAGGAGGCCAGGAGGGGGCACTACTAACCTGCTTTCACCTCACAGGCTGGCTGCCCAGTGTCTGAAGAGTTCTGACCAACGTTTTCTCTCTCTCTCTCCCCTCCCCTTCTTTCTCATTCTCTCCCTGGCCCCTCTCACTCCCCTTTGTTCCGCACTGCCAGAGCACCTTGGATTTGAATTAAAGGGTATGGAACCTGATTATCACCCTGCATCATCTGCACAGCCCCCCTCCACAGCCTCTGACACCAGGACTGCGGGACGTTAGGTTTCCTCTCCTCCCAAACGGAAAGGGGCGATTCTGACGTTGTCCCTGGCCTCCTCAAGATGCTCTAGCATTAACTATGGTGATTTGGAGGCAGACAAGAAAATCTCAGGGAGAGCAGGGTAGCCTGCAGTTTAAACTGTGCCTGGTGCTCAGTTAGCACCCCCTGCAGGGGAGGAACCCGCAGGGACCAGTCCTGCCACACAGCTCAGCCCGTCAGTCATCAAACCAGACACGGCTACGGCTACTCGGAGGGCTGGTGTCTGTGGACCAAAGCAGCCTGGTTTGGGGAGCTATGCAGAGAGGCAACTTTTTCCATCTCACTCGGGTCCTCCTTCCTTCCCAAACCCATTTCCACTGCTTCATATTCTCCGCACTAGGCTAGAAGCTGACAACTTCCCATTTGCTTCTGTCCCCGCCTCGTGTCTGTCTGCTAGGCTCTGCCATCTGCCTGAGGCTTTCGCTCCTCCATGATCTGTCCCTACAGTAGCATGTAGTGTGTATGTGTATCCGTGGGTAAGGCCACCCAGGGTCTAATCTGTACCGATCCCCTCCCCTACCCCCCCCAGAAACTTACATCTGATTCCTACGTCCCCCACAAAGCCACAAACACTGTCTGTCCTTTGGCCTCTAGAGAAGACTGCCTATCTGGAAGAGACATTGGGGTCAGCACTTTAAGCTCTCTGACTTGGTGCAGGGAGACTCCAACCTAGCCTCAAGTGTCCCGATGTGTCATAGCACCAGGCACGCGGGGCTCAGGAGTGGTGGGGATGCTGTCGTAGTGGCAATGGGGAACATCAGAGACAGCGTATATGGAAAGGCTTTTTCATGGCTCCCCAACTACCTAGTCCCTGTCAGTTGCTCTCAGTAGAAGGCAAAGCTCAAAGTCTGCATGTGTGAGTCTGCCTGGGTCTCAGGCTAAACTGAGTAGAGAGGAGGGTGGAGACTGGAGTTCACAGGGATGAATCTACAGGTGTGTGTGGGTGGATTCTGTTAGGATGGGAGAATGGTAATGTCTGGCTAGCAGGTGTCTCAGGGCAGGACTCAGGGATACAGAAAGGCTGTGGAATGTCTCTGTGTTAAGCCCGGAGTCTTTGGTGTTGAAACTGCCAGCATGTGGAGGTGAGTGGAGGTGTGTGTGTCTGTCTAAGGAGGGAGATGCACTCACTCACCTACCCAATCAGCAACATCTACTCAACACCAGAACTTTCCCCACCCTCCTAGAACTACATTGAGAGAAGACAGACAAACAGGAAACATGGCTGATAAGTGATACAAAAAAAAAAAAAAAGAAAGGAAATAAGGAAGGAAGGAAGGAAGGAAGGAAGGAAGGAAGGAAGGAAGGAAGTGGGCTGGGGGGGGGGGGGGGGGGGGGGGGGGGGGCCGGATTTGGCTGGACTGCACTAGAGAGCTACTGTGACTAAAGATCAAGTTTGTCCTGCGTGGTCCATCTGGTAGCTAGCCCTCCAAACAACCGGGGAGAGAATTGAAGGCAGGGGACACAGTATCTATAGGCTTGTCTTATTCCGTGGACAGAGATGCTGCAGCCAGCTCCAAGCACAACAGGCCACAGATAAGCTCCAAACGGAAACTAGGTAATCAGGGGCCTTGAAGATACTGGAAGCCCTTGGTTTTTATACTTGCAATGAGAAGCCATTGTTTCTAAGCAGCAGACTAGAATGAGCTGCATTATGGCCGGTATCTATGGAGCACGGGGATGAGTCAGGGTTAGGAGGAGCCGCAGCAGAAAGGCCTGTCAGAGGTGGCCATCTCTAGTGGAGGGGGGCCCCCTCCTGGACTGGAGAGGCAGCAGTGAAAATGCTCGCTGTGGTCAGATCCATGACTCACTTGGAAAGCAAAACTGAGGTGACTTTTGGATGGACCAGGGAGGTGGGAAGAGAGGCCTCACTAAGGATACAGGCAAACAGGTGTGCAGAAAGCTAGGGAACCAGTGGTTCCGCTGGCCAGTAGTTTGGCTGGTCACGGCTCATGGGTATTGAGCCGAGAAGCAGGGAGAAATCAGAGCAGGAGATGGAGACGGGGAGTGCATACCTGTAGGACCTGTAGGTCTGTCTAGATGATGCCAAGAAAGAGTGGAGGAAAGAAAGGGGCCTGGGAAGCCTGGACTCGTTTGGTTAAGAGAAGAAAGCAGCCATTGCAGAAAGTTCAACCCACAGAGAAGCAGTTCACCACCAAAGTTCTAGGGCACCAGGCCTTGGAGGAAGGAGTCAAGTACCAGAGGACTTGATAATGTGGAAGCTGTTTGTTTTGGATTTGGGAGGGGGTTGTTTTTTTTGTTTTGTTTTGTTTTGTTTTTTGTTTTTTGAGACAGAGTTTCTCTGTGTAGCTTTGGAGCCTGTCTTGGAACTCACTCTGTAGACCAGGCTAGCCTTGAACTCACAGAGATCCACTCACCTCTGCCTCCCAAGTGCTAGGATTAAAGGCATGGTGCCATCACGGCCCGGCCAGTGGAAGCTGTTCGTAACCTTGACTAGAATGGTCTCCAAGAAGAGATGGAGACACTTGCTGGGAAGAACTGGTAGATGAACAGAGTAAAGCCCACTGGGACAGAGATTGGTTAAACTCTGCCTGAATGTAACTCAGAGTGCTTGGGCATGCATGTTTGCCCATTTCTGGAGCATGTGATCAGCTGTGTGTGAAGATTCACGTGCATGAGTGCCTGTGTGAAAGGCATGTCTGTGACTCCGGGAGCCAAAGCTTGGGTATGTGAGTGTCCGGAGGGTTTGTAGCTCTGAGGTTGCTTGTATACACAGGAGGTGACATAAATCTGAAGGATCAGGGACGTTTCTCAGAGCTCTGCCAATCATGGAGGGCCTGCCTCCGCTTCTCACTGACCTGGGAGCAGGGGCAGGTGGCAGTGCCAGCCAGCAGGTCTGAGTAGGGTGGGCTCTCTGTGACATAGCCTTGGCTGTCGCCAGTGCTGCTGGCTTGTCCTCGTCTTCCTCCTGGCTTTCTCTGTTTTAGAGGGGCAGGGGTGGCCACACCAGGCACAGAGGGAAGGCGGAGCAGTTGGGCCCAGCCTCGCCTGGCTCGTTAGTAAAGGTGGGGCTCGTTCCTTGTGCACAAGGACACCCCTACATGCCAGGCGGGGCTGCACTGCCACCAGCAGACAACAAGGTCCAGTGAGCCAAGGCACTACCCTGCCCAGGCTGTGGGAATGGAGAAAGGCCTTTCTCTCCACACCCTCGCTAGGCCCGGTCTGCTGTGTCCCTGCTCCTGGCCCTAGCACCTCCCAAATCGGGGCCCGATATCCTATCGCCAACCAGTTCTTAGGGAATCGGGGTGCCTGAGCAAGGCCTTTGCCCCAGGTCTCTGTCATTGCCATGAAGAACACAACCCTCTGCTGGGCCGCCATGGAGCAGGGCAGGGGTGCTGGTCAAGGTGTTGCCTCCCCTCTCCTGTGGCCTCGCGACTTCACCCCTACTCCATCCCCTCCGTCCCTTGCATTTTCCACTCATGTGCATTGGGCAGGTATGGGCTTGGGGAGGGGGTGAGCAGGTGTAGGGGGAGTCTGAGGGGAGGCAAAGTCAGTCTAAGAGCAGGCAAGGGGAAGGGCTGGAAGGAGAGGAACAGATCCTGTGCTGAGGGGGCCCACAGCTTGGGAAGAGGGAGGTTATGTACAAGCGTCTCCATGGGCTATGTTCCTGCTCTGCCCCACAGAGGCTGAGGAGCTGTACCAGAAGAGAGTCCTGACAATTACTGGCATCTGTGTGGCTCTGCTGGTTGTGGGCATCGTCTGTGTGGTCGCCTACTGCAAGACCAAGTGAGTGTTACATGCTCAAGCCGAGAACAGGCCAAGCCTGGCGGGTGGGGCTCCAATATATTCTTGTGAGAACACACTTTCTCCCTGGACCCACTCTGCCCAGCCCGAGAGCCTACAGCTTCCTGTCCCCAGTAGTCTCAGGGCCTCTGAAGCTGTAGCACCAAGTGACAGGCAAAGTGACAGGCAAGTCTTGGTTCAAACCCAACGCTGCTATCTCCCGCAGGACCTTGAGTAAACTGAGGACCCTTCTCCAAGTCCTCATGATGATGAGTCTAGTGTGCACCTCAAAGGACATCACAGTGGCCTCACTGGAGCTCCCAGCTGCCCTTTGCAGGCTGTCACAGCAAGAGACAAGCCTGGGGGAGAAAAATGGGACACTAAAGGCCAGGGAAGGGTTTAAGCCACAGGAGTGACATAATTACCGTTATAATTTAGATGGGTAGGGGCTGGAGTGCCGGTGGGCGAGGCCCTGGGCCATGCTGGAAAGGAAGACGTGCAGGGAAGCCTGCCTTCTCGAGACAAACAGGTGCCTCGACAGCACTGTGCACCCCCACGCTGGAGGTACTGCAAAAGAGCACAGAGGAGGAGAGATTGGGCTATCTCAGGGCAAGTTGGGGCAGCAGCTGGGGAAGCTGGCAAGGTCATGTCAAAGAGGACAAATGGAAAAACAAACCAGAGAGGGCAGCCCAGACTGCTCAGAGCAAAAAGCCAGGGTCAGAAAGATTGGGCAGAAACTAAAGATATCTGGGATTCAGGTGCCTCCATAACACCTTGGTGCCAGGCTCCAGATGGTATGGAGCCAACGAAGACTGTAGAGTGGGGTGGTGCAACCTGTTTGGATCCGGAACGTGAGCCTAGGCAGAGTTACCATTTCAGAGACTGAGTCTCTGGGTCTGGACTCCTGCTGCCCTACAGATGGGATCTAAGGTCCTGCTGACCGCATCTTGGATGGGACCAGAACCAGAAAGGCTGGGAAGTAAGGAGGGGGATGGGACTCAGCCCAAGAAAGTAGAGTCCACGAACTGAGGAAAGAAGCACCAGTTCTGGGCCCTGCATTTACTCACGACTGCAGTAAGCCTCTGCAGTGGTGCTAACACTAGGCCCAACCCCAGGCACATGACCGGGCTCCAAGCAAGTGCTCCCAGAGCATGTTTGGTTGTTTTGAGGCAGGGTATCACTACATAGCCCTGACTGCTCTGGGATCCACAGAGATCCCCCTGCCTCCACTATATCTGGCCAGCAAGACCCATTTTTGAAGCCCCTATCCTCAGCTGGAGAGCAGAAGGGTTTTGCCTAGGAAATGGCATTCAGGCGAGGGCCTAAGGAGAGAGGACATGGGCAGGTGAAGCGGCTGGAGCGCAGGGCAGAATGCTGCAGGATCAGAAGCATGCTGTCCCGGGAAGCAGCCAGCTGGGTAGAGGGAGGCAGCAAGAGACAAGCCTGGGGAGAAAAATGGAATACTGAAGGCCGGGAAGGGTTTGAGTCATAGGAGTGATATAATTACAGTTGTATATGATAATATAATTTACTGAGCATTTATTATGTGTCAGTATACAGGAGTCCCACGGGCCTGGCTCCTGAATCATAGCATTCTGTTTTATTTTCTTTGTAAAACTTCACTGAAACTGACTGTTCATTTACTTGTGTATTTACTATCCACCTCCCCTGCTGGCCCCCAGGCAGCATGAAGCACAGGCCATGTTTACCTCATCTGTTCCAAAGCAGTGTCTGGAACACAGTAAAAACAATTACTAAGCAAATGAGGGAGGGAGGGAGGGGATAGCACAATGTGAGAGTCACTGATGGGCTTTTTATGGTCAGTGGTCTTTGGGATCGTAAGGGGTTCTAAACTACAGATGGAGGAAGTGGAATGTCCTCAGGAACTTCTAGAACTTGCCCAAGGCCACACAGTACAAAGCAATAGGGTTCTGTGCATTGCCCAGCTCCCTGGAAGGAGAGCCAGGGTATTTCATCCCTTTAAGGGAGCTATGCCAGGCTCACCTATCCTTCCCCTGTGCAGAAAACAGCGGAGGCAGATGCATAACCATCTCCGGCAGAACATGTGTCCAGCCCACCAGAACCGGAGCCTGGCCAATGGGCCCAGCCACCCTCGGCTGGACCCTGAGGAGATCCAGATGGCAGATGTGAGTGGTGTTCCCAGACCTGCCCTGCTCTCAGCTCTTGCTGGACAGCCACCTTCTCTGGCTGCAAGGATGGGCCAGGGTGGAGGCCACTCAAGCCTATGAGTAGTCAGACCTGTGTGCCAGGCACCACCTTACCGGGGACCTGGCTTCACTCTGCTCATTTCCATAAAGAAGAATTGGGGGGGGGGGGGGGCGATTGTCTGGGGCCATTCCCTGACCCAACATCAAGTCACATCTCACCCAGCGGGTTACCCCTTAACCTAGAGCTCAGTGCCCATCACTTGCCCTCCCTACCGGGAAAGGGAGCCTGTCTAGTCTCCATCACTAACGCCTCCCAACTTCCTGTCTATTATCCCAGTACATCTCCAAAAACGTGCCAGCCACAGACCACGTGATCCGGAGGGAGACTGAGACCACGTTCTCTGGGAGCCACTCCTGCTCACCTTCTCACCACTGCTCCACAGCCACGCCCACCTCCAGCCACAGGTGAGCAGCACCAGGGCCTGCTAACTCCTGTAGTTTGTCGTTCAGCCATCCACAGCTAGTTGGTATCTTCTCTTATGTTTGTTTGCACACCGACCACAGCCCACCCGACTCGACTCTCCAGGACTGGGGCAACCTGTCTGCACAAGCACATCAGTAATTCCTACCGCTGGAAAAATAACACGGCTGGGCCCTCCGTCCCTGGAGAGTGCCGTGCAATAGTCAGAGCCCTTGCTGTTGGCCACTGAGGCTGGGATCCTGAGGAACGGATAAGGAACGTGGGGGTGGAAGCGTCGCAGCTGGGGGATGTTGGTGACAGGAGAAAAAGAGCCTCTACACGTGGCAACTCCCCAACCCCAGGACCCCAGCCTTGCTTCTCCCACTGTCGGGGCTGAAGACCCGTGACACTCCACATCACCCGAGAGTGGAGAGGACAGTGACCGAAGGGACACACAGATGGGATGAAGAACCCAGGGCAGGCAGGGTGGCCATGGGACCACACACCTGCCTTAGGACAGCCTGCCCTTCCTCACCTACCAACTCACTCCTATCTGGTTTTCCCAGACATGAGAGCCACACGTGGAGCCTGGAACGTTCGGAGAGCCTGACCTCGGATTCCCAGTCAGGCATCATGCTGTCGTCGGTGGGCACCAGCAAGTGCAACAGCCCGGCATGTGTGGAGGCGCGGGCGCGGAGGGCGGCAGCCTACAGCCAGGAGGAGCGGCGCAGGGCTGCCATGCCACCCTACCACGACTCCATAGACTCCCTGCGTGACTCTCCACACAGTGAGAGGTCAGTTCCTACTACCCCTTGACTGAACCCCTCCTTGGCTAGAAAGCTGCCACTGCCAACCCAAAGCTGACCCTTCGGGTGCCTCAGAGGCGTTGCCAGGAGCCTCATTTCAATTTTTCTGTTGGGCAAACAAGGTCTCAGAAAGGTTAAGTGGTCTCCTGGGATTAGAATTGCATCTAGCTCAATAGATCCTGGCTAGAGTGACCACATAGTTTGTCCCATTAGGGAACATTAATAACCATACTGAAGCATGGGGGCAAATGGGGCTATCCACACATCCAGGACCAAGGTTGTCTGATTCCCAGTATCACCTAAAGACCTCACATCTCAACAGAAACAGAAAGACACCAAGATCAAGGAGACAAGAGGCTAAGAAAAGAGGTCACTTTCAAGGGCACTGACCCGAGGACAAGGACATAAGCCAAGAATGATCTCAGGGCCTGTCAGCAGCAGCATAAGGGTCCCAGTGCCCAGGGCATTGCTGGGATACTGAGAAGTCGATAAAGTAAGAACCAGGACATGTCCTCTTCCCTGGGGCTGGCAAGACTGCTCAGTAGCAAATAATCTTGTCCACCAAGCCTGGTGGTCTAAGTTTAATTCCTAGAATCCACAAAGTGGAAGGAGAGAGCCAACTCCCACAAGTTGTCCTCTGACCTCCATACGCATGCTGTGGCACACATGTTCACACACACACACACACACACACACACACACACACACACACACGAACTAAAGAAACTCCCTTCTTTCATGACTCCACATCAGGAGTCCTGGGAACTAGACCCCATCCTGATCCCCTTCCCAGTGGCTGTTAGGCAAGCTAGGTCTGTGAGAGGAAAGCAGAGGAAGGCACACCATGTCAGGAGAGGCTCCAGGTCGGGGAGGAGCAAACTCTACCTCTTTCTGACTCAAATGACTCTATGCCAGGCCTGGGCTGATCAAGCATACCAGAGATGGCCTACCTGCTCTTATTCCAAGCAAAGGACAAACCACCAGCACGCTGGGCAGTTTTTCACAAGTGCTAAGCACAGACGCCACACTAGGGCAGAGAAACCCGCTCCAACTACAGGCTCCAAGAAGCACCCAGATTTTCCTCTCCAAGCCCAGCCCTATCGCTCTCTGCATGATCTGGGGCAGGTGCCTCAAAATTTGTTCCTTCAGTGTAGATGGGGGAAACAATGCCTGCTACACATGGAGCTGGTAAAGGACCCCAAGATGATGTACCGAGTTCTGCCTCATTCACGCCGGTCTCTGTTGCCATCAGTGGTAACCCTGGCACTAAGTGATGGGGAGACCATCGGCAGGGAGATGGGGAATGGAAGCTTTGCAGACATGGTGTGTCGCTGCAACTGTTCTAAGAGAAACACTTAAGAGCACGCTTAAGAGAAACAGGGTGGGCTGTGAGGAGCCATGGAGCTCAACAGGCAGGCTGGGGACAGAGATAGACCAAGGGCCCTTGGCTTCTGCTTGCTTGGGAGGTGGAGCCTGGGTGGATGTATAGGAAGGGCATCCTTAGCAGAGCTGAGGTTTGGTTTGGTTGGTTTGGTTTTGGTTGGAAGGGGGGTAGTTTTGTTTTGTTTGCTCTGGGAACTTCCTAGAGTGAAAGAGACCCCACGGTGGTGGCATGACCAGAAAGAACATCTGGCCCAGGCTGGAGAGTGTGCCTCATGAGAGGGAGTAAGACTTGGCAGCTAATTAGATCTGCATGTGGGCAAGGGGAGAGGGGCAGTCCACTGGTTCTGTAAGAAAGTAAGAAGGACT
>CABHPP010001232.1:25517-41120 GCA_902168425.1 Peromyscus attwateri | reverse complement strand
AAGAGGAAGGAGAGGAGTCAGAACTCTTCCTTCCTCTAAGTTTCTCTCATCTTCTCTCCCTGCTTGTGTTGTCGCTCCACTGATGCTGGGTGGGAGCTCCCCTGGCTCTCGGGGTTCCTTGCCCCCCACTCTCTCTTTCTTTCTTTTTTTTTGAGACAGGGTCTCACTATGTACCTCTGGCTGGCCTCTGCCTTTCAAATGTTGGGATTAAAGGCATGCACCTGCCATGTCTATCACCGTGTGTGTGTGTGTGTGTGTGTGTGTGTGTGTGCGCGCGCGCACGCGTGTTTTAAAGGATGTTGTCTCCGTTGCAGGGAAAGAGCAGCATGGTAGAAAACTCCTACTAGAGCCTGTATCTTTTTGTTTGTTTGTTTTTCAAAACAGGGTTTCTTTATGTAGCCTTGGCTATCTTGGAACTAGTTCTGTAGACCAGGCTGGCCTTGAACTCAGAGATCCACCTGCCTCTGCCTCCCAAGTACTGGGATTAAAGGCATGTGCCAGCCACCACCACCTGGTTTAGATACCTACATCTTAATCCCAGACCCTTGACACCCAGGCTTAGTCCTGGCTCCTGGACAGAGGCCATGAAGGCATGCTGGGTAGAAAACTCTGTAATGCAATGAAGATGAGGCCCTAGGTTAGGAGATCTACCTGGCTTGCCTCAGAGGACCTGTCTGGGCTTTATGTCTCAGGGGTTGGAACTAAAGAGCCCTGAAGAGGAAGGGGCCCAGGTCAAAGCTCGAGGCACGGTTATGCCTTGGGTCTTGGGGACTGGGTGTGTATGTGTGGACCAATCTGAAGTTCAGTTCTCAGGGTTCCTTTGGTACTTATGGCCCACAGAGTTTCAAGAAATGTGTGGCTTCTGTTTGCAGCATCATTTGCACCCAGGATCTAGGTTTATGCTCCCTGGATGCAGATCGCCAGGCTGCCAGCAGAGGGCAGCAGCCACCAACAGAAAGAGGTAAGTAGTGCCTGTCCAGGCTAAGAGTCAGCATGGAGGTCAGCAAAGAGGGTGATTAGTCGGGGACACAAAGGGACAGAAACTTCAGATTAACCATAGTGCTCTGCTTCAGAGACCTAGCATGTCCCACCTGAGTGCTGGGATTACAGGCATGAACCACCAGGCCTGGGAAAATCTGGACATTTAAATGCAGATTTCCCTGGCTTTTATGCAGGAAAATTTGAAAATGAGCAAGAAGTGAGCTTGTGGAGTGGATCAAGTGGAGCTGCCTTATACTCATGACAGGCACCACCTTTGGAAGCAGCAGGGTCCACAAACACCATCCCCATGGCCTGACATGACTCATTATGTACCTAGTACAAGTTGCAGAACTTGAGGCTGGAGAGATGGCTCGGTGGTTACGAGCACTTGCTGTTCTTCCAGAGGACCCGAGATCAATCCACAGCACCCACACATCAGGAGGTTCACCATAGCTCAGAACTCCAACTCCAGGCAACCAGATGCTTTCTTCTGGCCTCTGAGGATATCTGCACTAAGGTGCACATGCCCACATTCAGACCGGTTCATATACATGCAATTAAAAATAAAAGAGAGTCTTAAGAAACAAACAGAAAGACGTTGCAGACCTAGGACTCTTCTTGCCTTGCTCCATCCATGAAGCCTTTGCAATGGTAGAGATGTCCAGTGCTACGTGCCCAGTTCTGATTCGAAGAGATGGTCTTCCAGCCAGCTTGCTGGGTGACTGCAGTCCTCTTTAAGCAGCTACAGTCTCACCTAAAATAGCACCCCAGCTGTCTGACTTTTTGGTCAGCAGGTCCCAGGCTTTTGTGGTGGTATTAACCACTCTCCATCCACCTCATGCCAGGCTTAGTGTATGCCTGCCTGCAGCCCTCTCTTTGGTGTCCCATTCAATAGTTTCCCCTCAAACATTGCATGACTCCTAGAGTCAATCAAATCCCACTGGTGTGCTATCTCCTCCCTCCCTACAGCCCAGGCCACCATGTTCAGTCTCCATGAAGCCAGAGAGTCCTACCCACTATCTTGCCATCTCCTTGCCACTCCATCTCAGAACTCATCAGGTATACTGCCACCTCAGGGCCTTTGCACATGCTCTTCCTGCCCAACCTCCCTCCAGACCTTCATGTGTCTGGGCTCTCACTGCTTGTACCCTTTGTACAAGTAACTTGGGAAAACCTCAGCCCTGTTTATGAAGCTGCCAGCATCTCTTGCTTCCAAGTGGGATTATAGGGTTGTGGGGTTCATCTTCTGATCAGCATTTGACACCCTCTGTAGGGGCATCTGGAGGGATGGGGCATGTCCACTCTGTCCCGGCAAAGGCTTCTTCAGTCCTGCAGGGGGCTCTGTTAGGAGATCTCATGAAGTGAAGCTCTAAACCCTCACCCTGCACCCTCATGGGCTTCAGAGGAGGGGTCCTGCAATTTTGACACCAGGTATGTCTTTTCTGAACCCTCTACATGAGAAGAAAGTGTTCCAGGGCTTTAGACAGTTTTTTTTCTCTCTCTCTCTTTTTTAGACAGGGTCTCACTATGTAGCTCTGGATGACCTTGAATCCACATAGATACACCTGCCTCTGCCTCCTGAGTGCTGGGATTAAAGGTGTGCAAGCCACCTGCCCAACCCGAACAGCTCTTGAGCCATGGATAGGAGCTGCAGTTTTCTACAGGGTGTGTGTGCAAGTGCCAACACTAGGGGGTGCCAGAGGCCGCTGCTGCTCTGGGGAGGTTCCAGGGCCAAGGGGCTGTAGACTCCAGGCCAAGCTTGTGGCTACAGCTAAGGGGCTGACTGCTTTACTGGCATTTCGGGTGTTAGAAAAGGATTTTTGTTTTATGAAATTATGGTGAATATGGGCAACATTTCAAAATAAATGTCCCCACTTGCCCACACGAAAATACTGGCCCCATAATGCTGTTTCTCATGGGATTTCGGGACAATGTATGATGTTGGTTCCAGTGCGCTGGGTTGTAGATGATGCCCTAGATGTGAGGCTGTGGGACAGGTGGCTGAGGGGTGACTGTACTCTTCCCTGAAGCACAGTCTCATGCCTAGAGGGATCCAGTGCCCATGTCCACACACACAGACACACAAGCACATCTGCACACAGACACGTGAATGCACAATGTACATGTGTACATACACAAGTGAATGTAAACACATGCATGCCTATGTGTAGTGTGCACAAACATACTCACATATGGAAATGTGCATGTGGAAGCAAGTGTAACAATAGCACACAATGCACTTACAAGGCATAAAAATACACATCCATACATGTGTGCATGCACAGGTATGCATATACATGTGTGCATGCAGACACGCACATGTGGACACAAACACACGCAGGCACACACGAGCAACATGAGTATACACATGCATACACAGGTGCAGAGGGAAGCACACACAAACGCTTGCACAGTCCATGCACACACCACAGGGAGATGGCATCCCAGGACCATCTAGAACAATTCACCCATCTTCCACAAAGGAGATGAATGATCTCGAGTCAGTCATTTTCAAATCTGCAGGATCAAGCACAGGGCTCATCAGGGACCTTGAAGACAGGAACGGATTGGGACAAGAACACTCAGAAGAGGCCAGGGTTGTGTATTCAAATTTATTTTGACAAATGCTCAGCCACAGTCTCCTATGGGTGTGTGTACATTCAGTTTTGTTTTGTTTTTGTTTTTTTTTTCTTTTTTAAAAAAATGGTTTCTGTAAAAGAATTTTTGGTAATTACCTAATTCTGGATATGATAGCTATATACAAAACATCATTGGAAACCACTTCACCGCACAAGAGGAAAGAGAAGCATCAGGTCTCATGATTTTAGCAAACAGTGAAAACCTTCGAAGGCCATGCCTCAGACCCCAGCTGCCGACCACAGCCTTGCCCCCAGCCTTGCCCTAAGGCGAGCGTAGGGAGTTGCCTCTTCCAGCTTGGGCAAAGACACTTGGGGCTACAGTGCTGAGAGACCTGCCCAGCTGGTTAGCACACCAGCTGAAGCTGGCCCGGGAGGCTTGTTTTAGAGGCCATTACAACAGTAAGTGCTAAGGATCTCATGTCCCCGTGAGTGAAAATATAGGCGTGTTACCAAAATAGAAGTCTTTACTGAGAAAAAATCTTTGGTAGTAACAGTATTCTAATTTCCTCTCAGCATTTGGTTAACTGACAAAATAAACTCCTTCCACCTTGAGCTACAGAAAGAAAATCCCTCCAATCCACCACATTATTGATTTTTAGACAAAAACCAATATGTGTTCTAAAGAGCAGCAAAGGAACCCACGGAGGCCCTGGGGCTTGGTGAAACCCTTCAGCCTTTTCAGAGATGTTCCGCCTGTCACCCCAGCTTGTCTCACAAGGAGGACATCAGTTCGGTGTGAGGGGCCCTTGAGTAGCTGATGTGGAGCCTGCCGGGGACACCAAGAGTGCTGGTTAACCAGGAGCACCTGTACCCCTCCATTACCGGCACACAGCACAAAGCTACCATGTGTGTACTGTTTGGGTAGCCAGGTCTGAACTTCTGAGCTCCCAGAAGGAAAGACAGTGGAGTCATCCAGCTTGTCCAACTAGAGCAGGTGACATCTTTGGGAACCTGAGTCTAAGTCATTCATCCTCCTGCGAAATGTCACCAGGTTCCTAGACACCACTCTGTCCCTATCCCAAAGCATCCTTCAGACGAAGGATGCTGATTCAGGGCCTTGGCCCCTTACCACTGTGGAGGGGGGCTCTAGGTCCCCCACTACGGGTCTGTGGAACATGCCCTTGCCCCGTTCAGCCCTGTCACCAGCCATCCTTGGCATTGAATACTACAGATAAAAATGTCCCTGCTTAATGGCATTGTGCAAGAATGAGAAGAAACAGAAAAAAGAAAGAAGACCGTCGTCACGTCAGAGTGGCCCTCCACGTGTGCAGACAGCACAAGAGCCACAGGCCCCTGGTGGGGCTAAAAGTGCTGGCTCTGGAGGGAACCGGGTGGTCACTTGGTGATGGTCAGAAGCCTGCTGGCCTGCTGGCCTGCCATCGTGGCTACAGCGCGCCCCCGTGGTACTCGTAGCTGGGGACTGGGCTGCCGTCACCTGCCTCTGGCCGGGTTGTGGGGCTGTGGTTGTTGCAAGGCACGTCCCTGGGCTTCTCCTTCTCCATCCACGTGTCTAGCAGCTGCTGCTTGCCCTGCTCCTCACGCATGAACAGCTCCACCATGAGAACCTTCTCCTTGTGGATCTGCTGGCTGATGTCTTTGGGGATGTCAGGAATCACCCAGTCCACGAAGTCACTCATGAACATCACCAGGTTCTACAGGGAAAGAAGTGATGCGGATGGGGCCAGGGGGGCCTGGAGGATGCCCCAGCCTCTGCCTAGTGCCTATGTCACCTGTGCACACCATTCGCATACCCTCACCATAGCCTCACCTATACACCCCACCTATGACCCTCTCCTGTGTACATCCGACCTGTGCATACTCCCACCTGTGCATCTGATTTGCACATCCCTACCTCTGTGGCCCACCTATGCACTACCTCCTATCTGCCTGCTCCATGTGGCAAAACCCACCCCTTCACTCCCTGTCCCTGCGCATGTCCTATTTTTCTGGGCCTCAGTTTCCCAGAAGGTGTAAACGGGACAGGGATGTGCAGACCCGGGAAACCCGGGATTTCTCCCTTTTCTTTTTGAGAAGCTGGGGATGAAGCAAGGTCTTGCCCTCCACTGTCCCGTGTTGGCTTTCTTTTGAAGAATCTGAGCTGAGAGAGCAAGAAAAGAAAAGTGCTCTGAAGTGTTGATTCTTCAAGCTGGGGTCTTCAGAATGACTGACTACCCAGGCCATCAGACACAGGGATAACACCAGGCTGCAAGGAACACTATTAAGGCACTGCGGTGCCAGGAGTGAGCTGAGGGCTGGTCCTTGAAGCCTGAGGCCTGCTAGGTTCCCTGAGCGCTGGCCGTGCCAGTGGAGATGCTTAAGGGGCAAAACGAAAGTAAGTCAGCTCGTAAGGAAGACCAACGTTCTCGTTCATCAAACACCTCGGGTGCATTTGTTGGCACCTGAGCATCGGTGACTGGCCTTTGTTCAGAGGTGACTCTCCTAGCTGTGCTCCCAGCTTTGGACTATGGCATGGCTCAGGACCCTCTGCCTCCCTGTTCCCAGCCTGGCTGTGGGAGTCAGTGACCAGCCATTTAGGATGATAAGGGCCTATTATCCTCTGGTGGCTGGGGCAGCGTGTGCCTGCTGGGATGGACAGAGCTGTCCCCAGGGGAAACCCTCTCCACTGCACTCCTGCCTGCTATGCTAGCTCAACTCAGAGCAGTGGTTCTCAATCTGTGGGTCCTGACCCCCACACATCAGATATTGTGCATATCAGCTATTTACATTACAATTCACAACAGTAGCAAAGTTACAGTTATGAAGTAGCAATGAAATGGTTTTATGATTGGGGGTCACCATAGCATGAAGAACTGTATTAAAGGGTCACAGCATTAGGAAGGTTGAGAACCACTGGTCTAGAGCCTCCCTCAATAGCCCTCATATGTTGGGTAGTTTTATGTCAACTTGACACAGGCCAGAGTCATTTGGGAAGAGGGACTGTCAATGGAGAAAATGCCTCTGTAAGATGAGGTTGCAGGAAAGCCTGGGCATCATTTTGTTTTGTAAAAAATTTTGTTATTTTATCTAATGTATTTGGGTGTTTTGCTTGAGTGTGTGCCTGTGTACACGTGAGTGCATGTCTGTGCACACGTGAGTGCATGTCTGTGCACATGTGAGTGCATGTCTGGCTCAGGGTGGCCAGAAGAGGGCATTGGATCTCCTGGGACTGGAGTTTCAGATGGCTGTGAGCTGCATATGGATGCTGGGAATCGAACCCAGGTCCCTTGGAAGAACAGCTTAACTGCTGAACCATCTCTTCATAGGAGGTGTTTTCTTGATCGGTAATTGTGAAATGTGAAAGGGCCCAGCCTACTGTGGGAGGGGCCATCCCTGGGCAGGTGTAGAAGAAACAAGCCCAGCAAAACATGGGGAGCAGTCTAGTAAGCAGCACCCTCCATAGTCTCCGCATCCGCTCCTGCCTCCAGTTCCTACCTCAGCTTCCCTATGATGGAGTGTAACGAATAAATTCTTCCCCAAGTTGACTTTGGTCATGTTCTTTATCACAGCGACAGAAAAACAAGCTAGGACATTACCCCAAGCCTAGCCCAATACCTTCTGGACCCACTTCAGTGAAGGGCTGAGGGAAGGATGAGTACCCAGTTAGGGACAGAAGGAGCAGAGCAGAGAGGATCTGGTGTTGGAATTTCCCAGGTCTGAGTGTTCGGTCCACTGTCGTGCTGGCATGGATTTCCATGATGCCAGAGGGATGTGCATGGGCCTCAGTAACTCCTCTCTGGGTCTTCAGTCAGGGTGTGTGTGTGTGTGTGTGTGTGTGTGTGTGTGTGTGTGTGTAGTTTAGCCCATAGTAGGTGCTGCTGGCTGTGTCTGGAGTCATCTGAGAACCACTGTCTCTAGTCTGAACTTGTCTGGCCCCTGGCTCTGGCACAGAGACAGAGGGCGACAAGCGGGGACAGAGACCAGCCTCTTCTTCCTGCAAGTCTGCTCTATGGAGCTCACAGCTCTCACCAGCCCACCCTTCCCTCACCTGTTCCATGACATTCTCTTAGTCACTGCTCGGGTTCAGGTCCGTCAGTATCCTCCTCAGAGTCCCCGAAGACGTCCCAAGGTCCCTGCCTCCTGCCATTATCAGCTCCCCCTCCCCTATCAGTACTTCCCATGTACTGTTCCCTCCACTTTCCAGAGACAGACGTCCCCAACACACACATACCTGAAAGACAATGACAAATGCCAGCCGGGCGGCCAGGACAGCCCAGAAGTCTTTAGAAATGTCATACTTGTGTTCTGACCACGGAGGCTCACGGTAATCTTTGTACCTGCAAAAGGTGCGGAGAGTCAAGGGCAGGTCAAGTGGATCTCAGGCTCTGGAGAGAAGCTGGATGGGGTGGTCAAGGCCCAGGGGCTTGGAGAAACAGACACCAGGGACTCTGGACAGTGCTGAGACTCAGGACTTTGGAGACACTCTAGATACAGTATGTTCTATGAGATGAACTCAGGCCTTTAGGGCCAGAGGTGGGACGTCCTGATTTAAAATGATGTGTTTGGTGTCAAATTAGCAAGGATGATTATCTTTTTTTCTTCTAAATTTAATTATGTGTGTCTGTGAATGTGCATGCAGTGTCCTCAGAGGCTGGAAGGGAGTGGCGGATCACCTTGACGTTGGTGTTACAGGTGGCTGAGAGCAGCCAGATGTGGGTTATGGGATCTGGACTCCGGTCCTCTGGAAGAGCAGCCAGGGCTCGGAACCACTCAGCCCACATGGCTGATCTTGGTTGTCTACATGACTGGATTTAGAGTTACCATGGAGGGCTGTCGCAATGACCCAGTGTGGAAAGGTGGTGGTACCAAGCCTGACTACCTGAGTTTGGTTCCTAGGACCCACATGGTAGCAAGAGAAAACTGCCCTCTGCCCTCCATATGTGCATCATGGTCCAGGCACACACACCCACACAGACAAATAAATACATGTAATAGAGTCACCATGAACCTCTGGGAAGGTGTGAGGGTGTTCCCACCAGAGAGCCTTAACTGAGGTGGGAAGACCTGCCCCGAATGTGGGCGGGGCCCTCCATGGGCTGGGGTCCTGGACTGAATACAAAGCAAGCTGCTCATTGGAGTCCATCTCTCTCTGCTTCCTGTCTGTGGATGCAATGTGACGGGCAGCCCCACACTCCTGATGCCTTCACTTCCCTCAGGGTGGACTGTCCCCTCACACTGTGAGCCAGAACAAGCCTTTCCCTCCTAAAGTGGATTTTGTTGTTCTTCCCCTCCCCCCCCCCCCCGCACCCCCCCTCCCCCGAGACAAGGTTTCTCTGTATAACTACCCTGGCTGTCCTGGAACTCGCTATGTAAACTAGGCTGGCCTCGAACTCAGATCCACCTTCCTCTGCCTCCCCAGTGCGTGCGCCACCATGTTGATTTCTGTCAGGCATCCTGTTACAGCAATGAGGCACATAAATAATATAGTACAATTCCCAAAGTCAGGGGTAGGGTCTGGTATGTCACAGGCTGGTCACCAATGGCTGAAGCCCAGGAAGGGGACACCGGAAGGAGGCACCTGGTCCCAGAAGCACAACCGTGATGCTCAGCTCACATTTTCTATCAACTTGCTGTGCATCCCCGAGCCCTTGCTTGGCCTCTCTGGTCCTCAGTCTGAACATTCCCTCACTTGTTTATGTCATAAGCATCTGTGAGTGCCCGACTCCATCCCAGAGGACACTTAGACGAAAACACAGCAGATGGAGCCTTTTGCTCTTGGAGGGAGCTGGACAGGAGTCTCTAGGGCCTGTTTGCCATGGAACCACCAGCTCCCCAGATGGGACTGGCTGGGAATAGCGGCAGCTGCTGAGCAGAAGTTGTACAGCCATTCTGATGGGAGCAAACATCCTGTGCCCCCGTGTTACCACACGTTTCTGTTCGGCCTTTTCCCCCCAAACCTTGGGTCACCCGGAAAACTCCTATGCCTCCCTGAAGCCCACCCATGACTCGCCAGCCATACTGACCCTTAGAAGATTCATTCTCTTCCCGTACTCAGCTTTACTAGTCAGCTCTCTTCCAGCCCCCGTGGGGAGAAGAGAATGTGGTCTCTCGAGTGGATGGGGCTGACCTGGGCCGTGCCTGCTTCAGCACGGGAATAAACAGGAGCCTGCAGGAATAATCTCAGATCCTAGCCACTGCTCTTGCCACACTCGGGGCTGAGCTGGGCTCCAGCTTTGGGAGGTGGCTGTGGTGGGCGCATCTGGTATATGGGGGGAGCTCAAGGTGGCTGAGGCACAGGATGGTGGTCCAGTGGTGGGAAGTCTGGCTGGAACTGGAGCTGGGGATCAGGGCACGGGCCCAAAGCAGCAGGAGCAGAGATGGGGTCTGGGCCCTGTGTTCTTGGAGCTCTGCTGCTCTGGTTTGGCCTAGAAGCCCCTGCCTGTGTCCTTCCTGTGCTCCAGCCTGCCACTTGCCCTCAGCACCATCTGTCGCTCTGCCAGGAGTGAGCAGAAAAACAAGAGTGATTTCTCTGTTTTCTCTTAGTGACTTTCCCTCTAGACTTCAATGTCCCCGAACTCTGTAGCACCTGATGGTGCCCTGGGTGAGGGTGCTTTCAACAATACCAGGGTGTCCTGCAGTCTGGCTGCCCAATGGGAGGTTGGATTTTGAGGCAGTTCCCTGAGATGCGCACCTTGACACCAGTGGCAGATATTTCTGTCCCCGACTTTGTTCCCCAATACAGGAAAAGCATCTTTGCTTTTCCCAGGAGTAACCAACACTGATGCTGGTGCACACACAGGAAGCGCCCCAGCCAACAGCTCCAAGAACAATTCTACAGGGAGCAAAAGCCACCGACACTCAGAAAATCCACTTGGGCTAGCAAGAGGTGGTCTGAGCCTCTCTCTCCAGACTGGGCAGTCCCGAGACCCTGGGGCAAGCAGGTACTCTGCAGAGCTACTAAGCAGGGGAAGTTGGTAGAAGCAACAAGCTTCTGAGGTGACTTGTGCTTTCAACACGGGAGGGTCCCCTGGGCTGAGGCATTTCTGTCCTAGGTTGTGTGCAGAGAGCGGGCTTTCAGACATGGAAGTCATGCTGGGCTGTCTCCTCTCAAAACCTGCCCTCCTAGGCTCCACCTCTTTTGTTCCCTTTCTTTCCTCTTTCTTTTTCCTTGTAGCAGCCTTATGCTACTTGAATAAATAAGTATATTATTTATTCATATATAAACATATCATGTATAACAAATACAATACATTTATAAATATATAAACTTATTTATTTATTTATTTGAGTCAGGGTCTCATTAGCCTAGGTTGCCTCAAACTCAATGCACAGTCTTAAACTGATCCTCCTGCTTCCATCTCCCGGGTAACAGTGTCAGACCCCGCCTCTTAAAGGCACCTTTCCTCTGCCAGCCACCCTGAGGAGGAGCTTCCCGCATGGGAATCTTCAGGGATAACCCACATCCATTTCAGAGCATGAGCACCAGGTTGGATTCTAGGGAACAGATTATGTGTATAACCAGAGCTCCAGGAACAGTGAACGGCTCTCTGCCCCTTCCTGCCCGTCCACCACATTTTATTTATTTATTATTAAAGACAGGGCTTCAGCTGGGCAGTGCATACCTTTAATCCCAGCTGTGTGGTTTAGGTCCTGCCGTCCAGACTTAGACTTGGAAGACAGAGGCAGGAGGGTCTCTGTGAGTTTGGGGTCACCTGGACTACACAGTGAGTGAGTTCCAGGACAGCCAGGGCTACACAGAGAAACCCTATCACAGAAGAAAAAAGTAAACAAACAAACCAACCCACACAACAACAAACAAAACAGGGAAGTGTTTGGGGTAGTCCAGCCTTGCCTCGTCCCGCCTCAGCCTCTTGAAGGCTTGGATGACAGTTATGCACCACCATGCAGGACATCTTACGTGCTTGTGTGCACGCAGTGTGCGTGAGTATGCGTGTGTGTGTGTGTGTGTGTGTGTGTGTGTGTGTGTGTCTCCAAATACACAATATATACACATACATTTTTTTGGTTTTCTGTTTTTTAATTTTTAAAAAGATTTTTACTTATTTTATGTATATGAATGTTTTGCCTGCATATATGTATGTCTGTGCACCACATTCATGCCTGGTGCCAATGGAGGCCAGAAGAGGGCTCCAGACCCCTGTAACTGGAGTTATAGATGGTTGTGAACCACCTTGTGGGCGCTGGGAATCAAACACAAGAACAAGTGTCCTTAACTGCTAAGCCACCTCTCTGGCTCATGTTATGATTTTTTTTGGGGGTGGGGGAGACAAGATCTAACAGCACAGGCTGGCCTCAATCTCAGTATGTAGCTGAGGATGGCCTTGAACTTCTGATCTTTTGTTTCCACCTCCCAGTAGACTACATTTGAGGCATGGTCTCATTTAGTCCAGGTTGGCCTCAAACTCACAGCAATCCCCCTGCCTCAGGCTCCGAGTGTGGGCTTATATAAGCATGTGCCACCCCTGCAGTCATTTAACAAACTGCATGTAAGCAATCCTTGAGTCCTGCACCTGAAGCAGCAGCCTGGCTTCTCCCAGCTGCCTCTGCAAGGACCTCTCTTCAGGAGGAGACACGCAAACAGTACCTGCAGATCTGAACCTCATAGCCCAGGTCCAGGGGGTCGTTGGGTGCTGTGCCATTCTGGAAGTCGCTGACGTTGAAGGAGGACAGGGTGTGGTTGACGAAGCCGTGCATGGTCCCATTCTGACTGTACATGTAGAGGTACACCAGGCGAGGGATGAAGTCAGATGTGAACGAGATCACAAAGGCCTGCCAGGGAAAAGGGATGAGTGTGAGTGAGGATCCGGGGAGAGGCAGGGCAGGGCGGGGCAGGACGTCCCTGTCCCCTTCTGCAGCTTGCAGGAGTCCGGAGGGCTATGGCAGTGGTCCTTAAGCAGGGACAGTAGGGATAGTGGGGTGCCTTGCACAGGCTGTGTGGCTCTGGATGAAGTGCACAACCTCTCTGTGCTATCCTTCTGTTCTTGTTCAACAGGTTGACCATGCCCACTGACCTAACCTCCTGGGCTTGCCAGAGAAATTCAAGAGCCCAGAGGATGAATCGTCAAACTGTAAAGTTCCTGCCTAGCTCTATGACAGAATTCATGCAAGGGCCTGAAGCCCCACAGCCTCTGATGGCTGTGTGGCCTTGGGTATGTTACTCTTCCTTTCTGTGCCTTAGCTATCTGTAACATGGGGCTTGCCAGGCTGTACCTCCACAGCTGTGTACAGGGTAACGGCTTGGTATGTGGCAAGAACATAGCAGGTTTAGAATATTCTGGGAGCATCAGACATTGTTGCTGTTGTCCTCATGAGATGTCCTGTGTGTGCCCTGGCTTCACACATTTCACATGGGCTATACTCTGGGCCCCCCTCATTCTGGACCCTAATTTTGCACCCCCGGGGTCAGGCATGGAGCTTCAGCTATTTGTCAGCCATTCTCAGATCCTTTAACAAGGGGCCTCAAGGCCTCATTTGGAGACGTGGGCACTTGGTAGGAGGCAAGGACAGAGTGGAGCCTGGAAGCTCCTGGTGGCTTGACTGTCACCCCTATGCCCAGTGGGAACTGGATCCCCAGGTGTCCCTGCACTGGACACCCTGGGCCTGCGGCTGTTCTGGGAGCTACCCCGCTTCCCATGTGCACAGTGTCTGCAGACGGGAGCTCAGTCAGCGGACGGAAAGGCAGAAGTCTACAGGGACAATGCTGTGGGTGCTACAGGTGCACTTGTGGTTCCTGTGTCTCTGAGCCAGCTTTGGGCTTCGCTGCAGTACTATGGAGCCTGTGGAGACCACAGTGGCCAAGAGCTATGCCACCATTGACCCGGAAAAGCTAGTAGGGGCCGTACCATATGCTGGGAAGACATGGTCATGGGCTGGAAAGGAAGCTGGGAGTGTGACACTGGGCTTGATAGAGAACGGGCCATATCTTTGTCTCTCCCTTTTTCAGCTGTTACAAACACGTTTTTTGTTTGTTTGGAGACAGTGTCTTACGTAGCCCAGGCTGGTCTTGAACTCTCTATAAGGATGAGTGCGACCTTGAACTTCAGATCCTTCTGCCTCCCCGTCCCTAAGAGCTGGAAGCACATGTGTGCTCCACCACACCTGGTTTATTCAATGCTGGGGATGCAACTCAGGCCTCAGGCACGCTAGACTAGCATGCCACCTACTGGGCCACAGCCCGAGTCCTCAAGGGAAGTTTCTAAAGAGAGACATCCCAACAGCCCCGGTGGCCTCACTGCCCAGCCAGGATTCCCACTCCCATCACTTACATTAATGATGACAGCCAGCTTCCCGACGCCTCTGAGAATGTTATACCAGATGCCTAGGGGAGAAGCAGATGGGAACTCCTGTGAACTGGTGCACGGTTTGTGACACCCAGGCAGGGCCTGGGTGGGCCCAATGTTGCAGGAACTGGGGCAGCCAGAGGGCCATCCCCAGCAATGCTGGAAAAGGCATGGAAGGAGCCCAGGGAGTGCCAATGCCCTGGCTGTACTGTGTTGCCATGTCACCTTCTGGGTTGTCTATGAGTTCAAGGCTTAGACATTCCCTAGTGGCCCTGCACCCTCCCTGTGAACCTGTCTAGTGCAGGAAGATCCCTTTCCTACACCCCAGTGCAGACTGGTGAGGCTGGGATCTTGCCTTGGGGGTGATGCTCAGTGGTGTTCAAGCCAACCATCATGCTTGGATATGACCTGGCTTCCACTACTACGATCCCCATGGGCAGAAGGCTTACCCCAGTGTGGTGGGACCTTGCTCCTCAGCCATCCTCCAGTGGAAAGGAGAAGGAACAAGACCCAGGAAGGAGGTAAGGAGGTTAGCGAGGGCCTCCAGGCTGAGATTCCTGCAGGGAGTCCCATGCACTGCGTCCCCCAGCCCCAAACCTCACCCATGAGGCTGGGAGTGTGTCCAGGGGTCCTATCCTGAATTGCATTCCATTAGGCCGAGAGTGTGTCCTGTCCATATCTGGCTCCCAGCCCTGAGCCAGGTCTGTGACTTCTCAGAAGTCACCCTGGGTGGATCCTACTGTCTCCACCCTTGGGGAAACTATGGCAGGTGTTTGGTTCCAGGTGTGGTAGATGGCCAGGTACCACATGCTGCGCCCCCCCCCCCCACACACACACCTAGAAGTAGTAGGCAGCTTCCAAACTCTCATTTTTGAGCTTCACACTGGTGGCCCATGAGGCCAACAGGTGTTCAGCCCCGGCATTCCAGGATCTGTGATGTAGTTTGACCAGCGGCCAAAGCTACAGCCATGTGCATGCATTAGATAAGTCCTCCTGCCCTAGTCAGCGACAATTCCAGAATAAAACAGCCTCCATCATGGCAATGAGACACCCTTGCATAGCCACCAGGTGGGAAGTCTCAGAAAGAGCCATCCCACATTCCTGCCCCTAGTGAGTGACAGTCTACTCCGATGAGATGTTCACACACATCTACCTGGTGCTTCCTGTGATGGTGGTTCTGGCTAGCTTCCTGCTAGCAGAAGTGGTAGGCAGACAGGTAGATCCTGCATGCCGAAAACTACACAGGCATGAGGGGGCCAGCAAGGGCACTGGGAGGGAAGGGTATCCTTTTGAGGTCATTGCAAACATATATCAGTCACTGGTGGAAACCCTTCACGCCTGGGCTCTTGGGTCGTGTTTCAGGAGCTGAGAACTTTTCTTTAGACTCAGCGCAGGCTGTGGTTCATGCATCATTGTGTCTCCAGAGCCTCGCTGCATTTACCTATTAGGCGTTTGTTGACTGGCTGCACAAATGCATAAAGTCTTTTCAGATAAAACCAGAGCAGAGGATACAAAGGGCAGGCCCTGCTGGCTGCAGACTCCTGGGAACGGTTAAGACCGGTGAGAGGGTCCAGCAGTTAAAAGTTCCTTTGTCCAAGCTTGATGAGCAGAGTTCCACCTCCTGAACCACAGTGGGAGACAGGACCCACTGTGTAAGACAGGCTTCCTATAGAGATCCTGTGGCTGATGGTGGCGTCCTCTGTAGGTCATCTGACCACACCTGTTCCCTACATACAGAGGAGTCC
>CABHPP010001232.1:877-25417 GCA_902168425.1 Peromyscus attwateri | reverse complement strand
TTTTTCTTTTTTTTTTTTTTGAGACAGGGTCTCATGTGGCCCAAGCTAGCTTCAAATTCATTATGAGCCAAGGATGGTTTTGAACTCCTGATCTTCCTTCTTCTACTTTCCAGGTGCTAGGATTACAGGCGTGTGACATTGTGTCTGAGTTATGTGGTGCTAGAGACCAAACCCAGGGCTTTGTGCATGGCAGGCAAGCACTCGACCTAGGCCAGACCCCTAGTCAAACACAGGTGGGGCTCAGGGTGGCCTCCGACTTACCTCATCTCAGTCAACGTTCACCACTCCCATTTCACCACAACTGGCAAAGCTCACGTCAAAGCTTATTTTACTTATTAATTTAATAAATAGATTTATTTTTGAGACAAGGTCTTATTCTATAACCCAAGTTCTGGCCTGGAACTCATTATGTATCCTACATGCAGCGATCCTCCTGCCTCACCCTCCTCAGTGCTTGGATTTACAAGCATGACTACACCCCATCTACAGACAAGGTTTTATTTGAACATGTGTTTTCAGTTTCCCAGGGCATAAACCAGGAACAGGATTGCTGGGTGACTGATAATTTTGCAGCGTACTTCGATCGCAGAACTCCAGTCATAACGGGAGGGAAAGAACTTTCCCCTCCCTTCCCTTTATTAGATTTTCTTAGACAGGGTGTCACTGTGTAGCCTTAGCTGGCCTGGGACTCACACAGGTCCACTTGCCTCTGTTTCCTGTTGGGTTCAAAAACATGTGCCAGAACAACTGGCTAAAGCCTATTTTTACTTTATTTATTATTTTTGGAGATAGGATTTCACGTAGCCCAGGCTACTTTGAACTTGAGATGAGGGACCCAGAGTGACCTTGAACTTCCGATCCTCTTGCATCCCCCTCCTGAGTGCTGGGATTACAGGTGTGCAGCATCTCGTGTGGTCCTTCTTTTTCTCCTTCTTCCTCTTCCTCTTCCTCCACCACTCCAGAGAACTCTAAACCCCATTTCCAATAGCTTGACAAAGAAGCATGCTGGGCAAGCCAGGTGCTCCATGAAGACATGGCACCCACTCACTCAGGGCTGAGGCCAGGGGCTAGGGCTTCTCACTGCGTGCAGTACAGACAGGGAGTCCTTACCACCCGAGGACCTGGATTCTGGGGTCCTCTGCACACATTGTAGGCCCCCGACAGAGACTTCCACCTCAGAGGCTATGTGATAAAGGCTCCTGCAGTCAAGAGCACAGCTGCCACTGGCAGGGGTCTGTGGGGGTGCAGGCCACTGGCGCCACTGGGTCTCCTGTCCCCTGGGAACGCTGGCCCAGAGGCCCTGCACGGATCAGAAGAGGAAGACAAAAGCCCCTTTGAGCAAAAGGTTACAGCTCAGGAGGCCACAAACAAGCATGTGAAAGGCGGATCACGCCTCCAACCAAATGGGCAGGAACCAGGAAGCAGCCGCTGATCCGCTGATCCGTGAGGCCTGGGAAAAAGCAGCCCGGAGCGAGGCTTCAGAGGACACACCGGGAGATCCATGGGGGTAGGGATGACAGCAGGAGCTGGGAGGCCACCCACAGTAGCCTGTTCACCCTGGTGGGTTTGCAAGTTTTTAGAGGACACCCTCTAGGGCTAGCCAGCCTCGGTCCAGAAGCAAAATTCACCAGTGACATATCCACTGAGATCCCCCTGGGGCATTTGTGAGAACCCAAAGGGGGACAGTATGGCCATACGCTTTTCTTCTTTTCCAGCAACGGGACAGTGAACTTTAGGGCTTCTAAAAAAATTACCCAAGTTCCCTTTGGGCCTCCAGCATTCAGTACAGGGTTTTCAAAGTTGACCCTCTGTTCATTTAGGAGATGGAGGACTCTGGTTTTCTGGGCAATGGGACCTAGACTCTGCCTGGCTTCCTCTGAGGTTTCTCCAAGGGCCCAACAGGTGGAAAGTTCCAGAAGTTTGCACTGGACACATCTCTGGGCTGTCTTAGAGCAGGATGTGGGGTGTCCATCCTGCGGCTCAGACACAGCCCAGACACTGTGCAGGGGCCATTCTCCATCAGCCCTCTGGGAAACAGCTTTTACATTTGTAAAAGCAAAAGGAAAACATGCCTGGATTTGGCCTTCCACTGAGGATCCTTGTGTCCCAAAGCTGTGGCAAGCCAAGAGCTCCTGAAGGTCTCTTGTACCTCTGGGGTCACCAGTCTAGCCAAACCTGGGTGTGGCTTACCCCATGACCACAATGGGGCAGAATAGGCAACACTAGGGGCTGGAAGGGTCAGTTTGTCCAGGGACTTTCAGTGCTTTTAAATCTGTGGGCAGAACCTGCGGAGGCCCACTTGGGTGTCTGTTTCCATTGTCTTAGTTGCCTGGGTAGGAGGTGGCATTAGGAAGCCACAGTGTCCAAGCACAGCACAAGGACCTCACACACAAGTCCTGGCTCTGACCTCTTCCTCACCCAGCACCCATGTTGCCAGCTCACTCTCAGGTTTTGTGTGTGTGTGTGTGTGTGTGTGTGTGTGTGTGTATGTGTGTGTGTGTGTGTGTGTATATACAGGCCTTGTGGCATAGATGTGAGTTAGGCTATAGAACCACACAGATGAAGTCACCATAGTTGATGTGCTTAGCTGTTACCATGGCAACTTCATCTAGCTCACTGTAAAAGACCATGAGGTGATAGAAAGTCTGAGCCACCTTCTCAGGGGTAGCTGGAAGGCTGGAGGATGTGGTCATCCATAGCAGGGGCTTGCCAGGCTACCAGAAGCCAACCAATGGCCCAAAGAGCACCCAGCCTGGCAGAGACACTAACAAAAGCAGGAGAGAATATGGAGTAGATGGTGCAATCTGAGGGTTGCCATAGGGGTGGATGGTACTACCCCAAAATTCCCCATGGAATGACCTAGATGTCTAGAGGTCTGGGGAAGGTCTTAGAAATGCCAATGCCACTGGGCATGGTGGCACACACCTTTAATTCTGGCACTTGGGAGGCTGAAGCAAGTGGATCTCTGAGTTTGAGGCCAGTCTGGTCTACAAGGTGAGTTCCAGGAAAGCCAGGGCTACACAGAGAAACTCCGTATCAAAACAAACAAACAAACAAAAAAACCAAAAAACCGAAAACCAAAAAACAAACCAAATCAAACCAAAACAAACAACCCAATGTCACCCCTTACACTCTTGCAAACTCCTATCTGGGCCACAGAACCCAACCCAAATATCCCCTATTACTGGGGAATATAATCTATATGGGTAGGTGACCAATAGCTTCCTTCATGTGATTCAATATTTGCTTATTCCAAGCATCAGCACAGAGATGTCCTTCTCACTAAGACTGTGTTCAAGAGGGGATGGATTAAAGGACAGTGGGTCCCACTTTAGGACAAGAGGGACACTGTCCTTGCTGGCTCTGGTTGAGGTTTGCCTGGACCTGGAGCTCTGTCAAACTCCATTTTCCATGTCCTCTGCTCTTCCTGCTACACTTAGTGTCTCTCCTTAACGCCACCGAGGCTGTGGACTACTATAGCGCTGTGTACACCACGCCTCATCTCCCTGTTCTCCATGTACAACCACAGCCAAGAGACTCCGGGTTCACAGTCCCGTGCTGAGTTTCAATCCGGCCTTGAACTTCATGGACAAGTCATCCAATAACACGACTGCACTTCCTTGGCACCCTCTCTCTTCAAAAACATTTCATTCAAGGTTTTATTTTTTATTTATTTGTGTGTGTGTGTGTGTGTGTGTGTGTGTGTGTGTGTGTGTGTGCGCGCGCGCGCGCGCGCGTGCCCTTTTAAGCCAGAAGAAGTCATTGGACCCTCTGGAGTTTAAGCTACAGGCGGTTGTGAGCTGCCCAACATGACAACATGAGGGTTAGGAACTGAACTCAGGTCCTCTGCAAGAGTAGCCAGAACTGCTGCCTGCTCTCTCCAACCCCGACTACCCTCTTTCCATGAGCACTGAGTGCTGACTTAGTGCTCCCACAGGAGGCAGGAGGCACTTGATGAGAAGCTAATGTTCTGGCCCCACTGGTCTATCTCTCAGCTCTGGAGCGACCCCAGTGCTGGGAGATGCGGTGTGGAGAATAAACACGGAGGAAAGACATCACCTCAAGTGTGTCTGACGCACTCCGAAGAGCCATTACAAACTTACTTAAACACGACTTTCGGGTTTTTTTTGTGATTTTTTTTTCTTTTTGTTATTCTGTTGTGCTGTTCTGGGGCATGAACTTTGTGGATGACAAGGTCATATCATAACACAGTCAGGAGACCTCTAACAGTAGACGGTCAGACAGCTGACCAACGAGTCCCACATGTCACTGGTAGCTGACACATCTTGGAGATTTGAGGACCCGTTGGCCAGACTCAAGATTTTTCATGACTTGGGAAGGTAGTGGGGAAGCCCTTGTAGGGAACAGTGGTCTGGACCCCACTGGCTTCTTGAGAGCAGCAGTCTCCTGCCCACGTGCCCCGAACCCGTCTCGCAGCTCACTTACCAATGTCTTTGGCTCTGATGGCTACGGGCCTCCGTAGCTCAGTGACAAACTTTTTGGCATCCAGGCGGATCTCGATGATGTTGTTTAGCAGGGCGAACAGCGGAGCCAGAGGGAAGGAGGCAACAAAGAGGGTGACAAAGCCGAACTGGATGACTGGAGGGAGAGCAAGCACATCAGCAATGCGGTCACGTGACACCCTGCACCTAGCATGACTCAGACCATGGCTGCCTGGCACCCTGCCTCAGAGGAGCCCACCTGTGTGGATCTGCCAGCAGGTACATGAGGAGCTCTCTGGAGAGAGCCACTACTACTTTGGGCAATGTCCAGGGGACTGACTGAAGACAGAAGTCACAGTATCAGGAATTCAGCATGGCTGACTTTATGACAATCTTCCTGCCCCAGCCTCCCAAGTGCTGGAATTATGACAGTGTGTGCCATCATGTCTGGATTATTTAGTTATTTTTGTATTTGTGTCTGTGCACGTATGGGCACATGTGCATGAGTGTGCATGGAGACCAGAAAATGCTGTGAATTTTTGTCCTCAGGTACCACCCACCTTGGCTTTTTGTTGTTGTTGTTAGCAGGATCTCTCACTGGGACTTGGGGCTCACAGATTAGGCTTGACTGGCTGCCCAGGGAGCCCCCTGTTTCTGCCACTACCCTCATCTTTTCACAAGGGTTCTGGGGATTGAACTCATGTCTTCATATTTGTGCAGAAAGCACATACTGAGCCATCTTCTAACTCCACATGTGTAATTTTTATACCTGTCGGTAAACGTGCTCTGGTCATGTTCACCCTGGTGTGACTCTTGAGTCACAGGCGTGCTCGAGGGTCACAGGTCTGACCTTATGAAATCTCTGCTCATAGGTGGATCACAGTGAGCTCATGGCCTGGCCTGGCCCCTCCCTGAGGCCAAATCTCCCATCGTCAGAGTTTCCCTAGGGTCAGAAAGACCTGCTTCTGTTACTGTCTCAAGAGTCCCTCCTGTCCTCTCCCACCAGGCCTAGGACAGTAGGAGGACATCTGTCCTCCAGGGTTATCCCAGCCTTCTGTTTCCAGGCCTCATGGTACACTGTTCACTCTGGGCTTCTTTAGCCCTGGAAGCTGCAGTCAGTCTGAGTTAAAACAGGTCAGGAAAAGGTCACCAGAGAGATGAGAGTCGGAAAGCTGGTCCAGAGGCTGTATGGCAGGCCCTGATCCAAGGGTGCTCCATGCCAGGGGGTAAACAAGGAAGCTGCGGAATGTCACCCTGTGCTCAGCCGACTGAGTATGGCTATTGTTATCAGGGTGAGCCGGGCAGGAGACTGTGGGAACTGTTTCCCAGATGTCTTGGTGACCTATCATTGGCCCTGGAGAGTGGGGCAGCAGGGTGGGATGCCTCTGCTGAGGTCTGGAGGTGCTGGGAGGTTATGGTAGAACAGGACCAGCCATGTGCCATGATTGTGTGCATGGGCCATGGCTGCCGAGGCTCAGGCTCAGGGTTGCTGTAGGTAGGCTTTCCCACTTAAAAATAACTTGGCACAGGGTTTCATGTAGCCCAGGTTGGACTCCAATTTACCATGTAGCCAAAGATGACCTTGAACTTCTGCCTCTTCTGCCTCCCCTTCCCAAGCGCTGGGATTACAGTACAGGCCTGTACTACCATGTCTGGTTTACTCTGGGGATTGAGCCCAGGGCCTTGGGCATGCTAAGCAAGCACCCTACCATTGGAGCTACAGTCCCAGCCTTGTTTTTTCCACTTCTGAGTGATGGCACTGCCTCATCCAGCCTGAAGGGAATGAGAAAGAGACAACAGAGGGGAAGTGGGAGAGACTGGGGCTCAAGCTAGTGTGGGGTACCCTCCCACCCACACCTGTGCTCAGCCTTAGATTTTCCTGGAGGAGAAGATGGCAGCTGATGTGACAGAGAGAAAGCCAGGTGGGGAGTGTGCCCTAGTGCTGGGCTGGGGTGGGCTTCTAGGCACATAAGGCCTCTGTCCCTAAGGTCTCTTATTTCTAAGCCCTGGAGGATCATGGGAGCCTGAGGTGAGCATTCAGTAGTTGAGAGAAATGACCACATCTCAGTCAACCACAGGGCACTTCTCTATGGTATCTGCTCTCCCAGAGCCTCCTCAGAGGGCAGAGGCTGACATTAGGGATAAGAGGACCAGTGCCTAGACTCTACTGGCCAGGGCCGTGGGGCTGAACAGGGGAAAGAGAGGAGCCTGGAGTCCCATTTGCCCCTACAGCATGCTCTTCTGAGTCTTGAGGTGAGATGATTCCTGCCAGTCATGAGGGTAGTTGGGAGCTGCTACCTGCTTAGAACCACATGGACAAACACAGGGAGTGGCAGGGAGGTGTTTGTGGGGGCAGAATGCTATGGCCAAGGCTCTGCAGTCTGAAGGTCACCCGCTCATCACTGCCCTCTAAGCTAAGACTGAGGAGCGCTGGGGCCGCGCACCAGACCTGCCTTGCCTCTCAGCACCATGGTCAATGCAGAGTCCAGAGCAGTCCCTCCCCTGCCAGGACCTGGGGCAGGCCTGATACTGTGCTTTCGAGTCCTGTCCATGGTGGCTGAGGCCATGCCAACCTAAGCTCCCTGGTGCTTGAGTCTTCCTGACTTCGTCCACTCATCCATCCATCCAGTGAACACGCAGTGAGCATCTGCTGTACACTTGGGTCCATTCTAGGGGCGGCGGATGGCAGTCAGGAGTGGGAAGAAGGGGCTGGAGAGATGGCTCAGTGGTTAAGAGCACTGGCTGTTCTTCCAGAGGTCCTGAGTTCAATTCCCAGCTACCACATGGTGGCTCTCAACTACCTATAGTGGGATCTGATGCCCTCTTCTGGGATAAAGATGTACATGCAGATAGAGCACTCATACACATAAAATAAAATAAGCAAATCTTAAAAAAAAAAAAAAAAAAAAGAGTGGGAAGCAAAGGTCTGTCCTTCCATGAGATAGACGGAAAAGGAGGGAGGAGCAACCGATGGTGTCAGTGGATTTAAAATGGGGTCAGAGGAGGAGCTGGATCTTAGGCATAGGGGAGGACCAACTCTTTTAGCCACTGTGGTCAGAGAAAACCTTTATTGAGGGACACTCTGAGCAGAGACTTGGAGGAAGGAAGAAAGAGGATCCATGCATGCATTGGAGGGAGAGCATTTCAGCAGAGGTACAGTAAATGCAAAGGCCCCATGGCGGGGCCGAGTTACATGTTTGCAGAACAATGTGGAATCCAGTGTGAGCAGAACAGAGGGGCAGGATGGACAGGAGGGATCCTGGAAGGCCCCAGGGCCACATAGGCCACACCTGGACTTTCCCATCTCTCCCTGGCTACCTCTCAGCATACTTCCATGCAAGGACTCTCTCTGTCGACAAGGCTTACCCAGGCCTTGCTATGGGTACTGACTTCATGCTAGGGTCACGACAAGCCCAGGGAGAGTCGGATACCTTGATCCTCAAGAAGAAGAGAGGAGTCATAGAACCAAAGGAGGACTCCAAAGGGGTGTATTATGGTAGTCCAAATGCTGGGGCCCTCCAATGGAGTTGGTCTTGCTGGTAAGGGAAGTGGAGGGAGAAGGAATTGTTACTTGGCTATACATGTCACACTGTGTGGCAGGTGACCATGTGACCATGTGCCTGTCCTGGGCCTTTGGAGGACAAGGTTGAAGAAAAGGGATGGTGTTTACAGACCTGAGGAGGGAGCAGAGCCTAGAGCCGGGAGTCTAGGCTAGGCTTCTCCTGTTCCTGCCTCTGCCTGACCCTGCTGCGTGGGTGAAGGGCACTGAGGTCATGGGCATCCCAGCCCCACAGCCCTTTCCCTGTTTCTGTCTTGGTGGCCTGTTTCCTCTCCCTCTCTCTCTCTCTCTCTCTCTCTCTCTCTCTCTCTCTCTCTCTCTGTGTGTGTGTGTGTGTGTGTGTGCTCACACACGCATGCACGCATGCGCGTAGGTATACATAAAGGTCAGAGGTCATTCCTCAGGTGTGGTCCATTTTATTTTTTTGTCCGGGACCTCTCACTGCTCGGCACTTACCAAGTAGGCTAGGCTGGCTGGCTGGCTGGCTGGTGAGCCTCAAGGATGCTCTTGTCTGTCCCCCTAGTGCTGGGATTACAAGCACACATCACCACACCCAGTTTTGTTTTGTTTTTTAAATGTGGGTTCTAGGGATTGAACTTTAATTTTAGTGCTTATAAGGTACTTACCAACTAAGCCATCTCTCTAGCCCCACTTTCCTTTTTGTTTGTTTTGTTTTTGTTTGTTGTTTTTTTTTTGAGACAGGGTTTCTCTGAGTAGTTTTGGTGCCTGTCCTAAAACTTGCTCTGTAGACCAGGCTGGCCTCGAACTCACAGAGATCCTCCTTGCTCTGCTTCCCGAGTGCTGGGATTGAAGGCGTGCGCGGGGGACCTCTGCCGCCCGGCCTTGTTTCGTTTGTGAGACTGGGTCTCACTTTGTAGCCAAGGCTGGCTTCAAACTCAAGAGCCTCCTGCCTCGGCCTCTAAGTGCTGGGATCGCAGGCAGGCAGGCGTCAGTCACCATGCCCAGATCCATCGTCTTTGCCAACTTTCCATCTCCCACAGCCTGTGCCCGCCGCCCTGTCCCAGGAGGCCACTCACTCATTTCCATGTACTCGGGCGTGAGACCGGCGAAGGGTTCGAGGTTGAAGTCCACCTCATAGCGCTGCTTCCGCTTCACGTACTCCTCCCGGTCGGAGGGGCTCTGCCGGCGCAGCTTCAGGTAGCGGATGAATTTTTTCATCTTCCTGCAGGGGGCGCTGTGTCAGAGGGCAGCCAGCGGCAGGGGCTGCACCTATCAGGACCTCTGAGTCACGCTATTGTGTCTGCTCCGAGCCTGAGCCACCCGTTAGCGCAGTGAAGCAGGCATCTTTGTTTTGTTTTGAGCCAGGGTCTCACTATTAGCCCTGGCTGGCCTTGAATGTACTGTGTAGACCAGGCTAGCTTCAAACTCACACAAATCTACCTTCTTCTTCTTTCCTGGTGCTGGGATCAAAGGCATGTGCCACCATGCTTGTCTATATGCCTGTTGGAAGCAGACATATAGCTCTGCCCTTCTCCCTGAGGCGGCACAAATCTGCTGGCTTCCTAAGACACTGAGAGGCAGGGAGAGTGAGAGCCACCCACTTATGGCCACGAGAGGCCACTGGGGGGACCCAGGAAGTGTGGGCTGTCCTGTGCCCCTGTGGCCTCTCCTTGGTTCACTAAGGTCCTGGCTCCAGGGAACTTGTACCTCTGAGGAACAAGATGAAGGAGGTTGACCCCTGGCTGTCTACTCTGCCACTCAGGGGCCAGTGCGAGCCAAGGGCTGTGTGGCACCCTGAAGGTGGGAGTCCATATTGTCTCCAATGGGGCAACTTTTGCTCCATGTTCCCTCCCCATCCTCCTCACCTCCTGGCTTCTGATGTCTCTTATCCCAAAAGAGGCTGATGCCTCACCTGTCACAGAAGCTACTTGGAGAGTCCACCAGAGTCACCCATTCCCTCTACTCTGTCCCCACCCATAGCAGGTACCACTCACGGGATGCCGATCTCGAAGAGATTGTTCTGGATCAGCTGCTTGCCCAGCATGATGATGCTCAGTTGGATGCAGAGTTCCATGAGGCAGCCGCCTGGAGCACACTGTGGGACAGAGGGCAAGTCAGGTCTAGTCTGGCTCTGGGTAGGGGGTGAGGCTAGCCCTCGACTTGTGGGGCAACTCATGGCCTCTTAAAAGTTAGGTTCAGGGTGAGGGAGATGCTGGGTAATCTTGGATCTTGCTGTGTAAACATGGATCTCTGAGTCTGAACCCCAAGCCAAGCATGGTTGTGTGTGTCTGTATCTCAGCATTGTGGGGTGGGGGCAGAGGTAGGCAGACACCAAGATCACGCTGGCCAGTCATCCCATTTGCAATGGTGAGCTTCCAATTCAGTGAGAGACCCTGTCTCAAGGCATAGGGGAAAGTGACAGAGGAAGACACCTACCATTCTCCTCTAGCCACCCACGTGCACATACCTGCATGTGTACTTGTGTGCCCATGAAAACACACACACACACACACACACACACACACACACACACACACACACACGGTGGAGGTTCACATCCCCATCTTCTGAAACCCTGAGAATAGGACCTTATTTGTGACATGGCTGGTGTGATTAGTCAAGGGAGGTGGGACCATTCCCCGCTTCAGTGACCAGCATCCTTTAGACAACACAAAGACCCAGAGGGAGACAGCATCTGGGGTGATGCAGAGAGGGCCAAGCGTGGTGGTGCGCACATACGATCTCAGTGCTGTGGAAGTGGAGGTAGGAAGATCAGGAGTTTAAAGTCAAACTTTATATGTGAGTTCAAGGCCCACCTGGGCTATATTAGACCTTGTCTCAAAGAAAAGAGCAGGGAGGGGCTCAGTCAGTGAAGCGCTTGCCTCACAAGCGTGGGGACCTGAATTCTATCCCCAGCTTGGGGTGGCATGTGTTTGTAATCTCAGTGCTGGGGAGGCAGAGGCAGGTGAATTCCCGGGGACCACTGGCTGGCCAACCAGCTTAGCCTACTTGGTGAGCTCCAGGTTCCAGTGAGAGACCTTGTCTCAAAATGAAAGGTGGAGAGTGATGGAGGGATGATACATGAGGTTGACCTCTGGCCTCCACATGAACACACCATATACATACAAATACACACACATGCACACGCACACGCACGCACGTGTGTGCACGCACACACACACACTAAAGAAGAGAGGAAGGGAGGGAGGGAGGGAAAGAATGAGTTATCAATGATTCTACAGTCCCAGATGTTGGGAGAGGCAGGGACCCTCCCCAGGACACTTCAGAGGGAAGATTCCCCACAACACCTTTGTGTGCTTTGTCCTTTCAAACCACCCCATATTGGAGCCCCTCTGCCTGTGAGTTGCTGTGCTGGAACCAGGGCTCAGAGCGGGGGCGGCGGGGGTGGGGGGGAGCCAACAAGTGGTCATGGTGGGCGGCTGCCCTCAGGTTCCCTCTCCTGCCCTCCCCGGTGGGTGCTTATGCCCTGGCCACCCCTGCATAAGCTGGCACAGGTGCAGCAGGTGGGATGGTGAGGTTGGGAAGCCCCATGGTGTGGTGGTGGCCACCCGGCTGAGATCCAACCCCCCACTGTGCCTCCATTGGCTTGGGGCTTGCAGGCAGGGGCTGGTTAGGTGTGTGAAACCAAACTTGCCCAAGCCAAAAAGTGAGCCCTGGACACAGTGATTGCCTGAGTTCTGAGCAAAGCTCTCTCTCTAGTCACCAAAATCCTTGTCCTGGAGGGCTATTATTCCATTGAAAACACTTAATCTTTGCATGTCCTGCAGACACTCTCTAACCCCCACCGAGTATGCAGAGAGGATGCCATGCAAGAAGCTAAGAACACTTCACAAACTTTCTGAAGCCCCCACACCTATAGAGGAGGGCCTAGGGTACCTGGGCCTGTGGTCAGATGACTGAACTAGGCTGCCCTCTACTACTAGATTATGCCATGCCTGATGCCCATCTCTTCGTACCTCATTGCACTGTTTCCTTATCAGGAAAGCATACTCCCTTCTCTTGTGCATGTGGAGTTACTCATTCCTCAGGAGCCATCCAGTTTCTTTTTTGTTTTTATTATTTTTATTTTATTTGATGTGTATGAATGTTTTGCCTACATGTATGTCTGTGTACCATGTATATGCCTAGTGCCCCTGGAAGCCAGAAGAGGGCATTAGATGCCCCAGGACTGGAGCTATAGATTGTATGAGACACTATGTGGGAACTAGGAATCCAACCTGGGTCCTCTGCAAGAGCAGCAAGTACCCTCAACTGCTGAGCCATCCCCCCAGCCCCACACCTGGCCTTCCACCCAGGAGGTATGGATCAGACTCAGGTCCCTAAGCCTGTATAGCAAACACTTAACTGACTGAACTGTCTCTCCAGCCCTCACACCCTTAGTTTCTGATAAGCTGAACTTTTTTTTTTTTTTTTTTGTGGGCTGGAAACGTCGACTGGTTACCTGGAGACCTGAACCACTGACAGCCCCAGATGCAAAGGAGCAAGGCTGCAGGTCAGGACTCAGTGTCAGAAGACACCTTCCAGGGCCAGAACTGTGGGGCAGAAGCCAAATGTTCCCAGCACTGGGTCTAAGGATAGAGAGGCGGGTGCCGCCATGCTGGTGTTCAAGAGAGGTGCAGCCAGCGTCTGTTTTTCCTTCTTAATTTACTTTAACCAGAGAGGGAAACAGCCAAAGGCTAACAAACAAAGTGGAGAGCAGCCCCACGGAAGCTAAGTGAGTCATTTAAAAAAAGAGAGCAGTCTGGTGTGGTGGCGCTCGCCTTTAGTCCCAGCACTCGGGAGGCAGAGGCAGTCAGATCTCTATGAGTTTGAGGCCAACAAACAAACAAGAAATGAGAGAGAGCGCGAGAGCGAGAGAGCGAGAGAGAGCGAGAGCGAGAGAGAGAGAGAGAGAGAGAGAGAGAGAGAGAGAGAGAGAGAGAGGAGAAAGTGGAAGGGGGGCTAAGTGAGGGGGCAAAAGAGGGAGCAAGGGGTGGATATGATCAAAGTATGTTACATATATGTATGTACATGTGATGAGACCCATTATGTGTAATTAATATGCACTGATAAAAACAGGGTCCACCTAACGGCTCCATGAGTAAAGGCGCTTGCCTATGAACCTGAAGACCCGAGTTCAATCCCAGAGAGCCGTGAGGTGGAGGGAGAGAAATGGCTCCTGTATGTTGTCCTCCAGCTTCTAGGCATGTGCTGCGGCACGCACATGTGCACACACACAACCAATAAGTAGATGTAGTAAAAATAAGATTTAAAAAGAAGGCTGGAGAGATGACTCAGCTATTAAGAGTGCTTAACTGCTCTTACAAAGGAACTGGGTTCCCAGTACCCGTCTCAGCTGGCTCACAACCAGCTCTAATTCCAATTCCAGAGGATCTGATGCCTTCCGGCCTCTGCAGGCACCCGCACATAGGTGATGTATATAGACTCAAGAAGGCACACATACATACGCATAAATAATTAATACATCTTTATAAAATTAAAAAAGCAAAATTTTGAACCAAAAGAAGTGCCAACAAAAGCTAGGCATGACTCCCTCCCACCTTCCCCCTCCCTTCGTGCCTTCCTTGAGACAGAGTCTCACCATGTGGCTCAGGCTGGTCTCAGCTGGGATGGTAGGTGTGGACCATCATGCCCAACTAACTCTGTCCCCCTGGCATGCTGGACTGTATAAACGGAGAACATGGACCGAACACGAGCATTCATCGCTCTCTGCTTCCTGACTGTGTATGTGATGTAAGCAGCTGCTTCAAGCCCCTGCTGTTAGGACTTCCCTGCTGTGATGAGCTGTGCCCTTGCATCGTGAGCCCCAGGAAACCCTCTTTCTCTCTTAAGTTGCTTTTGTCAGGGGGTTTCAATCACAGCAACCGGGAAAGAAACTAAGACATCATCTATCTATGTGGACATGTGCAGATGCAAGAAAGGATTCTGGCTGGAGTGCAGAAGCCTAGAGGACAGGAAGCTAAGCAGAAGGCTGCTGGGAAGGGGAGGTGACACATTACCTCCTCCATCCGGAAAGAGCGGAAGATGTACACGTAGTCGCCCGGCCGTCCAACAAACCTGGAATGGTTGGGGTAGTGGTTAGGGAGGAGCTGGACTCAGCCCCCAGGAGGTGCCACCCAAAGGGCCTGTGCTTCTGCAGATTCCCAGTCAGAGGCACCAGGGGTTTTGCACAGGCTCCCCCGTTCCCTGGCTGGTTCTCAGTGTGCACACCTATATGCCACCTTCCCTCACCTGGTGCCACCTGGCCTGCTGAGGGCACTTTCAGAGGTTGCTGTCTTGGCTGTTGTCTGGGGTCTATTGCAGGGGTCCACACTGACTGGGGTCTGCTAGGGTCCCCTCTCTGCTCTACCACCCCGGCTGAAGCCAGCCCTCCCTAAAACATCATGGCTGTGGAAAGCTGTCCTTCCTGTTTTCCCTGGGCTGTGGGGGCCTCCCACCGTCAGGAAGGATAAGGTGGGACAGAGCCTTTTCCCAGAGTGGAGGAGGCATCAGAACCAGGGTTGAGGGGTTCCTACCGGCCTTTGAAGAAGGCGACGTAGAAGATGGGAGTGTAGGAGTTCACGAACTTGAGCAGGAAGGCTTTAAAGGTTAGCCTCTCCTCAAAGCTCTTCTCTGTCTTCGGGACCTCTGAGGAAAGACACAGTAACCCCTCACAGGCAGGCCAGGCCAGGGGCAGTCAGGACCAGCCAGAGCCTGGTGGCCCAGCCGCTTGCTCCGAGGCTGGCCCTGCATCAGGGCCATGCTGCCCACATCATCCTGCACTCGGTACTCACCGATCTTGGTGAGCCACCTGGCGATGCAGCCATAAACCTCATCTAGTAGAATGATGACGACGAGGTTGATGATGACAGCGGTGGCCGTGACCGTAACCCGGATGTTGGACCGCACCGAGGGGGAGGAGTTCATGGCCAAGGCTGCAGCCGTGGAGATTCTATAGATGATAACTCCCAGCACGATGGCAAATGTCACTGCGATCTGCAGGGCAGGCGTGGACAAGCTCAGTGGTAACGGCAGGGGTGGTTTGGGAGGGCGAAGACCTCCCTTGAACCTGCCCATCTTCTCCTAACCCCCAAATTTTCTGCGTCGGAGCTAAAGCTGAAATTACTGGGGTACCCACCAGATGCCAGGTGCTCTGCAGGAGTCAACCCACACAATAAGGACACAAGGGAGAGTTCTCCAAGGATCAGAGAGGTTGTGTGGCTGGGTCAGGGGACCCAGCTCTGGGACTGGGCTTCACCAGTGGGTCCATCCAAGCCTGAACTTTACCAGATCTATCTGCTAGTCCATCCATCCCCCGCCCCCCATTTTGTCCCCCAAGTAGAGAGCCCAGGACTCTGTAGCCACACCGCAGTAGTTGTACTGGTGGGTGTTAGAGCAGGCTGACTACTGGGAATGCTTCTTTCCCAACCTGGGGTGACTGAGAGAGCAGATTTCTGGATGGTGTGCAGGGCTAAGCTAGGAGTCTACATAGCCACTATGGTCAGGCAGATGGTGGCATGCTGCAGGCCTGCTGGGGCATGGCCAGGGTCTCCTCCCCACAGCTTTCTTGGAGCTACCTTCTAGCTCTTCCATGACAGCAGACCCCCAAGGCTAGCCAAAGCCATCTCAGGCTACAATAAATTCCATGGAACTCAGACTGGTGGTGCCTGAGAGATGGGTGGGAAGCTAGTGACAGGTTTGTTCCGCCTGCAAGTCTGTCTGTCTGGGTTCCTTTTCCTTTTGGCACAGGTCCGTGGGTAAGACCCAGTCTCTGCCCAGCCCAAGGGTGTGGACACCCCACCCTAGAACTCTCTGGGCGAGGGTGGGCATGTCTGAGGCTCGCAAAGCAGAGCCTAGCTGGGCTTCAGCCACTTATGTGTGGGTTCTGGCTACTCTAGACAGGCTCTGGACCTTATGTCCCTGTGTCCTGGATGTAGGGCAGGTCTTGTCCTTGCTGGCATGGTTCCTCATGGTTCCTGGCACAGCCCCTACTGCCCTATGTTGCCCACTCAGGGAACACGGCCTTTGGGGTCTCCTCAGAAGACTTGCCCTGCATACTATGGGTCACAATCAGGCCTTTTCAGACATCTGTTACTGACTAAACAGAGAAACACCCTGCCCGGGAAACCATCTGCAGCCCCGAATATGCCCCGTAAGCACAAGGCATGGATACCACTCCCTGAGCTGTGCCAGGGAGTGAGGGCTTTCCTCGGAACACCCCTCAGGCCTGCCAAGAGTCCCCTCCCAGCCATAAGGACGTTTCTTGTGCCAGCATGCAGAGGTTGGGACAGCTCTGGGTCTGTGGTGACTCAGCAAAGGCAACCCTCCACCCTCCTAAAGGGAGCCACAAGCCACGTGCCCTGCACCTCTGGCTAGCCATGCACGCTAATGTCTTCATGACCAGCACACGTGGGACATCAACATCTGTGGCCTGAATGGAACTCTGGGGTCAGGGACAAAGCTGCATCTCCATTAGCCCATGAGCCGGACTCGTGACAGGATTCTCCTCTGGGAAAGGACAGCCAGCTGGTTTCTTACCCATGCCTGTCTACCCTGGCTCCACTCACCTACCTCTGCTAGATTACCATGTATTCCTTATTGAGCCTTTCTGCAGAAGAAAGGGTTCTGACCAACCAGATACATTGTGGGAGGGTCTTCCAAGGAAGCCCCCTTCACAGACAAGCAGCCTCTGCTGTCCATCTTGTGCCCTACTCACAGCCTTCCCTTTTTCTTACTGTAGAAGTGATGTTGGAGGTAGAGAAGCTATGCTGCAACCAGGACGAGTGAGCAGAAAGAAGTCCAGAGAAGCCAGTGCCTCTGGGCACACTCGGCCCTAGGCCGCCCACCCTCTTCCTAACCTTCCCTGGTCCTTTTGCTAGGAGCAGCTGGCCTGTGTGGGGCTGCTGTGGTCTCTTAGTTCCTGAGTGTTGCCCTTCACTGACTGAGGGCTGAGGTGTCATTCTCTGAGTGTATGTCACCACCTAAGGGAACATGTCACCCTCAAAATGAGGTTGAGAGTGTGTCTGGAGTCCCAGGTACTTGACAGGCCAAGGTTCAGAAGCTCAGCCTGGGCAGCAAGACCTGATCAAATGAACCCAAGCAAAGGACCCCAGCTTCTCCAGGGAAAGGAAAGCAGACTAGGGACCCCCACTGTGGAGGCTGCCTCTTTCTGGATCCTGTAAGACAGCTGGGATTCCCCAGCAGTGTTCAACAGAATATGGGGTCAGGGTGGGTAAAGCTGAGGGGGGTACCCTACCCAGGAAACCCATCTTGGCTCAAGGCTGTCTATCCATCTCATGCGGAACTAGGGGCTTGTGGGGCAGATGAAGAAGCAGGCTCCTGGTTTTGCCCCTCCTGGCTGGCATTCCAAAGAACAACCTTTGGGCCTGTTTCCTCATCAGCAGCTGAGTGGGGTCGGGCCTGGCTAGCTGTGAAGACTGAATGGGTCATTCAGTGAATGACCCAGGGAAGCCCCAGGTCAGGTGGTTGATGGGATTTGGGGGCTGAATGGCTAGGTGGCTCTGCCAGGATCCCATCAAAATCTCCCAGGCTAGAAAAGGTGACTACAAGTGGCCCCAGCCACATGAAGATTGAGAAAGGTACAGGTGCTTTGAGGCAGAGACCTGGTGACATCAATGGGCATGGGAATTCCCTGACAGCCATGGGACATTTACCGGGTCATTTGAGTCTGCTCAGAGCCACTTGTCCTGTTCTTCCTCTTTAATTGTTTTTCTTAGATTTTGTTTTGAGACACAGCCTCACTATGTAGCCCAGGCTGGCCTTGAACTTGTAGCAATCCTCCTGTTTCAGCCTCTTGAGTGCTGGGATTACAAGAGTGCCTGAGCATCTGGTGAACTTCCTTTCCTGGCTTCTCTAAGATTTGTCAGTTTGGTTTTAGGGATACAGAGGAGATCCTAGTGTGAGCCACCCCACACTTAGTGAAAGCTGTATGTCATCAGAGGCAGATCACATACCCCGGGACCACCATAAATCCAGCCCATCCCATCTTAGGGATGGGAGAAGGGGTCCCCCCCACTCCCTCTCTATCCCAGGAGTCAGGACCACTTTGTTCCAAGATGAGTGCAGGGCACCTCTGATTCCCAGCCCCTCCAACCTTCTAGAACTTACCATGAAGATGATGGAGACAAGGTTGGTGAAATAGGCTGGGAAGCGGTCCCTCCAGGTCAGCTTCACCTTGTCTGTCTGCAACAAGAAACCATCTGGTCACTTACTGGGAACTACCCCATTGGGTGGACAGGAGTATGCTCAAAAACTCAGAGAAACCTCTCGAAGGTGCTGAGCAAACATGACAGTCCAGTGAAAGGGGAAGCACATAGGGCCTAGTCCCCCTTGACAGGGTCACGAAGTTACAGAGAAGGGAATGGCCTTTGGGGGTTAGGCCTCCTCCGTGCATGGGCGTGGCATTGCTCACGGCTCCCTAAGAACTGCACGGCCTGAGAGGGAGCTGCCCACATCTGAGCCTCTATTCTTTCTCCTGTCCAGGGCTACAGGCCCTAAGCTGTTGGGCCATTTGCCGCCCAGACCATAATAGCTATTTCTGCTTTTGCTGAGCAGGTGGAACAAGGGCCTGAGCAGGCACTTGCTGGAACAAGTGGCTAGCACTGCGTGGCAGCCCTCAGAGCACTGTAAGACCATGTTGACCTGGGGCCACATAGCTCGCAGAGGCTCTCTCGGGCCCTGAGCTGGCTGGCCTGGAGGGACCTCGGGGAGCAGTTGGTCGCTAGCCTGGGCAGTTTCAAACGTGTCGGGGGAGGGGCTTTCAAAGACAAAAACACACACTGGAGCCCAGCATGCTGGCGCGGACGGACGTCACACGGGAGGCCACTCATCCCAGCGGTGTCTGCATGCACACTCACGAGAAAACAGGAAGCAGTCGTGGACACCCGTGACAAGCACGTCTCCAGAGCCCCACACGAAGCTGCATCTACTCCCTGTGGATCCCTGACAGCCATGCAGGGACTTTGCAACACACGGCAGGCTGCAGGTGGGAGGTGGGGAAGGAACACAGACGGGCATGTTCCAAGAACACGCCACAGAGGTGGCCAGGGACAGACACAGTGGCCGAGAAGGCCCGCAAATGGTGTTAAGGCTCAAGCTGCCCCAAGATAGAGAAGTACCAATTTCACCCCTGCCATGGCTGTCCTAACCCTCTGCTTCCACTTGTTGGTCGGTTCTTCTGGACCATCCCGGCGCTTCTGAGGGTGGGTGGGGAAAGAGAGCACTGATGGCGGGATTGGGTGGGGAACTGCTGATCTTGGATGGGGATGTGGGTCTAGGCAAGGGCTCACTTTCCCTGTGAGCACCATCTGCCGAGGCCGGTCAGAGCTCTGGGCATTTGGAACAAGTTAACACACAACAGAGACTCAATTCAAAGTCAGGGCAAGGGGAACTAGAAGTTTCTAGAATAAAGAGCCCAGCCTATAGTCCCCATAGCTCCCTTGGCATTGTATCATGGTTTAGAGCATAAGAAACATGGATCTGTCCCCACCACCATCCTGGGACAACAGGAAGGAGGACACACCCAGAAGTACAGGCTGGCACGCCGATCGGTAATGGATCTGTTTTAATAAACTAATTTCATGGGGCTGGCTGGGGCTGTAGCTCAGTTGGTAGACTGGATCCCCGGCTCCACATAAACACATAAACACGCCTTTAATCCTAGCACATGGGAGGCAGAGGCAGGCAGATCTCTGTGAGTTCCAGGACAGCCTGGTCTACAAAATGAGTTCCAGGACAGCCAGAGCTATATAGAGAAATCCTGTCTCGAAAAAACAAAACAAAACAAAACAACCTAAACAAAAAAAAAACAAAAAACAAAAAACAAAAAACAAAAAACACGATGTGGTGTCACATGCATGTAATCCCAGCACTCTGGAGATGGAGGCAAGAGGATTAGAAATTCAAGGTCATCCTTAGTTACATAGCTAGATGGAAGCCAGCCTGGGCTACACAGACCTTGTCTTTTTCGCCTGGCTCTGCCTCCCGAGTGCTGGGATTAAAGGCGTGTGCCACCACCGCCCGGCTCCATGGTTTTGTTTTTAAAACAAGGTCTATGACCAGGCAGTGGTGGCGCAAGCCTTAAATCACAGCACTCGGGAGGCAGAGGCAGGCAGATCTCTGTGAGTTCGAGGCCAGTCTGGTCTCCAAAGTGAGTTCCAGGAAAGGCGCAAAGCTACACAGAGAAACCCTGTCTCGAAATACCAAAAACAAAACAAAACCAAAAGCAAACAAACAAACAAACAAACAAAAACCCAAACCATGGGCTGGCAAGAAAGCTCAGCCAGTAAAAGTGCTTATGGCCAAGCCTGATATGGCCTGATTTCCATGCCTCAGGACCCACACTTATGGAAGGAGAGAGCAAACTCCCTGAAGTTGTCTTCTGATCTCCACACATGTGCTGTGTCATGCACATACAAGTAAACATAATATAAAAAACAACACAAAACCACATGAAGTAATTTTGCTCCATAACTGGGGGAAATCAATGCAAAGCAGCCACTGGGAGCCACAGGAGATAGGAGAGAGAAAGTGGCCATTTGAAGCCCACAGGCTTAGGGCCACCATCCTCCTGGACGCCTACAAAAAACAAACAAACAAACAAACAAACAAACAAAAACAACCCTCCCAACATCTTTGTGGCTCTCTCATGATCCAAGAGCTGGGACTGAAACAGCCCGAGTGAGGCGGCTGCTTTCTCTGAAGTGATGGGTGTGGTGTGGTGTGTGGCGGCTGAAAGCCTCTGCTGCTTTATGAATGAGTGAGACACTTCTCTGTGTTCATTCCAGTCTAAGATGTGTGACCAGAGAGCCACTGTCCTACGGTTCTGGGAGGCTCTCCACCCAGGCTTGGACCTGGGGAGGTGCCCTGGAGACAGGCTGGAGGCTTGTAGGGTCTCACTTGGGGGCCACCAGGCTGTGTACAGACAGAACTGCTCAGCTGATCTGGTAATTCAGACAAATGGCTTCTGGCTGGTGGATCCAAACCCTGGGCTACATGTGGCCTACCACAGCTATGGATGGGCCCAACCTAAAACTGTAAACTTGAAACACTGTGATTTTTTTCTATTTTGTTTGTAATTTGATTGTAAGGTTGTCTCAGCTCTGTAAATGACAATGTTGTGCCTCAGTGTCACAACACTGGACACGCCTGAGAGTGACTTGCTTGCTTTTATAATTTCTTGCTTTTTGAGACATGGTCTTAGTGCATAGCCCTGGCTGTTCTAGAACTCACTTTGTAGACCAGACTGGCAAAGATCCGCTTGCCTCTGCTTCCTGAGTGCTGGAATTAAAGGTGTGTACCACACCACCTGGCTGTGATTACTTTTTGCACCCTTGAGTCCTGCTCAGTCCCTTTGGGATGTTCTGGGAGGGTCTTCCCGGTTATAGGAATAGGGCCTTGCACCTGACCTGCCTGCAGCCTCTGCTGTGCCCACCTCCATGTAATGGTGACAACCATAACCCTCAGGGTGCTTGGTACCATGAACTCAGTGCCCGAGATACAATGACAAGGTAAGAGCCCAGGGTTTGTCCCAGTCACTCTAGAGGATGAGGATACAAAGGCATTAAGAAAATCATGGGCCTGGAAGAGTATCCTCTAACTGCCTAGTATTGGCCAGCACCAAGACGACTTTCTCTGGCCGCAGTGGGGAGTCACAGCCTATCCCACCTTACGTGGAAATTAGAGGTGTGCAAGAATGCACACCGCACATACAAGCTGCCCATCAGAACAAGAGGCTTGGGACAGTTTATTATAAAAAGACAGTGGCCTGAAGCATATCACAGTACCCACATCTTTTCCCCATTCCCTATGTCCCAGAGAAACGAGACGCTCATGAACCTGGGTCTACAAATGCTCCCAACTCATTGTTCAACACAGAACACAGGTTTCACAAGGTGGGGCGGGGCCTTCCCAGAAACCAGATCCTACGCGACATGTTTGCTGAAGTTGAGGTCACTCTTGGAATACATCAGGGGACAGTCTAGAGCAGGGCTGGGCTAGTTCTGGCCCTTTGGTCCAACCTGGCCCCTGGCCTGTTTTTGTAAATAAAGTTTTATGGGAACACAGTCTTGCATACTTGTTTACCTTTTGTCAACAGTCCTGTTCACTCTACAGTGGCAGAGCTGAGTAGCTGTGGTGCAGGCTTACACAGCATAAAATAATTTACTATCTGAGCTGAGCCATGGTCTGCAAAGAGCACACAATATTTGTTGATGCATGTCTACACCTGGGAACACATAGTTTCTTCTGACTCCTGGTCACACCTGGTTAAGTGTTCAATGTTTGTTGATTCCTGGTCATACCTGATGAACAACATTGTTTGCTGACCCCTGGTCACACCTGGACACAAAGTGTTTACTGACCTATGGTCACAACATAGACACACAGTGTTTACTGACCCATGGTCACAACATAGACACACCGTGTTTGCTGACCTGACTCCTGGTCACACTTCAGATACACAGTGTTTATTGACCCCTGGTCTTACCTCAGACACATTGTTTGCTGACCCCTGGTCACAACATAGACACAAAATGTTTACTGACCCATGGTCACATCTAGACACAAAGCATTTGCTGACTCCTGGTTACACTTCAGACACAGTATTTGCTGATCCCTGTTCACACCTCAGACACACAATGTTTGCTGACCCCTAGTCATACCCAGACACACAGTGTTTGCTGGTCACACCTCAGACTCCCAGTATCTCAATGTGGGAAGTCAATAGCAGACAGAGCCTGTACCTCTTTGTTTCTGGATTCTTTTCTCAGTGACTTCTCTAAGACTCTGGCTTCGTACTCTGCTCTGGGGTGATCCTGAGAAAAACAAGTCAAGAGAGGAAGTGTTAGTGTTGAGACCACCTTCCACGTGAGTTCACGTATTTGCCTCAGGGACCCTGGGGACCAGTTCACAGCTGGCTGTCACATTTCCAACATCAAACTCCCTGTGCTTGCCCTGAATCTGGGCCCAGGACTCTCCCTCTGTTAGGAACCCCAGCTCAATGAAACAGTCAGAGGGTCTGGCTTCTGTGTCCCGCAGGAGGTCTTGGTTGTGCCAGGCTGCAATGAACACTCAGCTGTGAACTGACCCTCTGGAACTTTCTGTGGAATAGCCACGGGGGGTCAAAAGAGATGTAGCGAGAGGCAGCAAGCGCAGGCAGGCTGGAGGTGCCAGGCCTCGGGGAACCCAGAGCAAGTCAGCAGAAGGTGCTGGAAGGAAAGAACAGGTTAGGTGAGCCTGGGAGAAAGCAGAGCCCAGGTGAGAGCCACGAGGAGACATCTGGTGGAAAGACAGGAGTGTTTGTGCCAAGGTCCCTCTCCCCAGAGACAGGCTAGAGGAAGGCAGAGTGACCAAAAAAAATTCCAAACCTTGACAGCTTCCTGTGGGGAACAGGGAATAGAGACAAAAACAGAAAGAGCCATTACTGATGTTGTTTATCCACAGAGCCAGAATGATGGCGATGTCCAGCAAGACAGGGGTCTGGGTGTTTGCCGCTCCCAGATCCCAGTTTCGCAAGCTCCCCGCAATTCTCAGATTCAATGGAGACACACAAATGATGGTAACCTGGCTCCTTCATGCTTCCATCCAACCTGGGGTTCAGACCACGGGGTGGGGTGTAGGGGGTAGAAGCAACCTCTTTACCTGAGGTCATTCACTCCCCCGGGACTGTGGTCAGCCACAGGGCATGAGTAGCTCACTTTGGGGGGACTCACTCTGGGCCACTGGGGTTGTGTGCCCAGTGGCCCAAGAGATATCTCTTAGAAATCAAGCCTTAGAGGTCTTGGGGCAAAGAGGTCAAGGTGGAGAGAGCTGAGTGGCCCTTTTGCTTTCAGGACATCTTGGAAGTGTTTTCTAAGCTACCATGACGGTAAGACCCAGCTGGTGTTTCTTCTATTGGAACTGTCAACATGGAAACAGAACACGGAGAGGGCCCATCCAGGCCAGGGCTCCTGCCCTGCACATAGCGCACCAGTCACTTGTGAAATGGACTCACCGCGGAAGAGGGCAGACACTGTCACAGTGGTGGGTGGCAGGTGAGACCCAGCTACAGCTAGAGTAATTCTCTGGAAAGATTTCTATGCCTGGGCACAACTATGACTCAGCAGAGACCTCCCCAGTCTGGTCAAGTGAGGCTTGCTTCTCAGTGTCTACGGGGCAGGAAAAGGCACTGGGCACAGAGATGCTAACCAATATGCCCCACCCCAGGTCACACAGCAATGGTGGTGTCAGATCAGTTGAAGTTGCGTACTGTAGCCCCAAAGGCCTGGCTTACAACCTTGACCTGACTGCCCAGCCGCTGTCAGCAGGGAGCAGGAACCATGTTGGGCTCTCTGAAAGGTGCACATGGCCAAGAGTGACCTACAGACTGGGGCTCAGGAGAGTGTGAATTATGTGAAACTTTTAAGGGCACAGAGCTGGGGCTCAGAAGCAGCACTTGTCTAGTGCGGTGAAGCCCTGGGTTCAAGTTTCAGTGGGAGAGAGATAGATAGCGATATAGATAGATAGATAGATAGATAGATAGATAGATAGATAGATAGATGGATGGATGGATGGATGGAT
>CABHPP010001231.1:0-18222 GCA_902168425.1 Peromyscus attwateri | reverse complement strand
GCCTGTAAGTAGAAACCAGAATTCATCTCAAAGTAAGAGAAGGCTTCCCAGCAACGTGAATAAAAATGGTATGGTTATAACGAATGATAGCACTATTACCCTTAAAGTACTTTTTCAATAATAAATTGTATGTTTTTATCCTATTCTGGAGGTCTCCAAAAATTAAAACCTCCAATACAACTACATTTACTACTATTGTTTATACTAAAATATCATTGTTCATTACATCATTTCTAAATATTTCTAACCTCAAATTCACTGTAAATGTACATAATATACATACACACACATCTTAGATTAAGACTCAGGAATACAGACACATACACAGAGATATACACACAGAGATACCACATACAAACAGGCACCATACACACACACACACACACACACACATAGAAAGATACATGAACACACACACACACACACACACACACACACACACAGAGAGAGAGAGAGAGAGAGAGAGAGAGAGAGAGAGAGAGAAACAAAATCACACATACACAGAGAGAAAGACACACATATACACACAGATTGAAATAATTTACAAGAAAAAATGATTATCTTTACTAGATACAATAAACTTTTACTTCCCATTCAATTCTATTCAACTTAATTTTTTAGAAGTTTTAATGTCCACTAAACTTAACTTATTAAAAACATCATCAAAAACATATTCATAGGAGCACAACCTATGTTACTGGTTAGAAAGATAATAAATATTTTAATTCTTATCTGATAACTGTTCTGTACACTACACTAAAAAGAGGCTATATCAACTGTCTGGGAAAACACTTCTAATTCAAACACACACACACACACACACACACACACACACACACACACTCATACACAGAAGATGTGAACACAAAATAATGGGCATCATAGAAAGTATAACGTCAGTGTATTAATTTAGTATTGGAAGTGGTTAATACTTAACCTTTTCCACTTCTAAATTCTTTTCTAGAGTTAAGAATCCCAACTAAGTCAAATGAGATCCCTAGAGCAGAGCTTACCAGGTCTGCAGCTAGATATTATTCCCTCACACTCAGAGTAATTGGCTAGAGTTGGAAGCATACCAAACTGGATAAATGCAGTTCAGCTATCTTTCATTCTAAACAATCTGCATGATTTTGCAACTTAAACCAATTTAAAGTAGGGGAGAAAGTAGGGCAAAGGTGAGTATCAATCAGGAATTAAGGTCAGCAATTGGTGAGATTCCAGGCAATGTTCTGTACAATCCATCTTTTACAAACTTCATCTTAGGCAAAGCAGGTTTATTACGTACAGCATCTTATATACTGTAATGGGGAAAATGGTCAAGGTCAACAGAGATCTAAGTGAGATAATGTCAGGAAAGAGAATGTGGGCTATATCAGACACAGTTGCCTAAGTCCTGATAAACCACAACCCAGAGGGAAGAGTGAGGTCCCAAGAAACCACAACCTTGCCTCTTTTCAGGCAGTGGTTCCAGCCTTAGAGCATTCTCACTCATGGACAAGGGCAAAGAACTAAATTTCTCTTTGTCCTTTCTTCAGGGCATCTGAGAAAGTCTTGGGTAGGTCTGCTCCCCACATCTGATCCTCCTTTTGGTGGTGGCTTCCTTTCCTGCATTCCTTGTTGGGCTTTAATTATAGTTATTTGTATTGTCATTGTTTCTTTATGGTACTAGGGATCAAACCTAGGGCCTCTTCTATACCATGTACGTACTTCACCATGAAGTTACATACCTGATCCACTAGAAGAGGGCTTCAAATGTAAACATTTCTGTTCATTTCAATCACTCATATGTTCATTGAGCAACTAAGAAAAAAAATCTATTGGCACATAACAAGTACTACACACTACACAAACCCACTTCCTCATTTCTTGTGATCTGGGTCTTTTTACACAGCTAGAGACTGTGGTAGGGGCATAGAACAGAAGACAAGGTAGGTCCCCACCTCCATACTTACCAGCTGAACACAAGCTAAATCTTTCTTCAAGTCCTGAGTCTGTAACATTCACTCATGAAACTCAAATCCATGTGTGCAAAATCTTTGCCTCCTGCCACCTGATGTTCTGCAGTCTTTTATCATAGGAAGACCAGAAGAGCATCTACCTTAGATTGAGCTCTAGTCTGACACTATTGTCATTGTCACCTCTATTTTGCACTCAAGAAACTAAGGCACAGTGTAGATGTAGCAGTCTTATTAAACAAGAAACACAGAGCCAAATGCAGAGTTAAAAGTCCAAGAGGTCAGAGCAGTAGCTAAGAGCTGATACTAAAAACCCTTTCTTACCCTTCACTGCTGCTGCCGTCCTTCCCCTCAGAAACAGACCTATTTCCTGTGTGTCTGTCTTTTTATTGACTTTCTGTTCTACCTTCTCATTGGCTGTAAACCCAACCACATGACCTCCTCGTCACTGCCTGTCTATACAAACCTCCAGGTCTCTATGGTTGGTATTGAGATTAAAGGCGTGTGTCTCCATGCTGGTGGTATCCTTGAACACACAGAGATCTGCCTGTCATGTGATGGAGATTAAGGGCATGTGCCACCACTGCCAGACTTCTGCTATGGCTTGCTATTAGCTCTGACCCCCAAGCAACTTTATTTATTAACATACAAATAAAATAACATTTCAGTACAAATAAAATATCACCATATTTCCCCTTTTCTATTTTAATAAAAAGAAAAAATTTGTACAAATTCAGAGAAAATAATTCCATTATCTATCCTATTTTGGTAAGTCCAAAATGTACCTGATTCACTTTATATTCTAACTTATATTACTAACAAAACTATCTTATACCCTGGAAATACCGGGTCCAAAGGCTAATCATGCAGATCGTGCTGAGTCACACTGGAAAAGCACAAGATACCACCACTGGCCTGAGAGCAAAACACTATCCCAGCATCAGAAGAAGAACGGGATCCCCTCCCAAGTCTAGCTGCATGCTACACAACATTTCACAAGAAGGCTCTCTGTGCCGAAAATAGGAGATGTGATATGGCCATCCAGGAGCACCTACCTGAAGCCTGTTCCTATGTGAGCCTCTCCTGCTTTCCTTAGACATCCTCAACAATATTTAAAGAAAATTCAGTGAGTTGATTTTCATGGGCTCCACCCATCTTTATGGCAGAATACATCAATGCTAGTGTCTTTGCATGTGCAATCGTGGAAGAACACTATTTGTTAATGTTACTATAGGTCATGGCATTAAGAAAGAAGACAAATGGAACAATAAGGAAAAGGCAAATAAGATGAAGGTAACAATAAAAATATTTTTAATAAAGATGTATATAAAGACTAAAAAAAAAACTATCTTATAACGTCTTTCAAATTTATACACTTTCTCTTTAGTGAGTTTCTTTTCTAATTCTTAACAAGGAAAACTAACTATCTAAACTTTAAATATAACTATCTAATCGTCAACTATAACCAACTAATCTTCAACTCCCTCAGAGACCCAAGAAGGAAATAATATTACCTAACAAAAATAAAAACAGAAAGTGCACATAAGCAGCTTACAAAAAAAATGTGAGTTGACAGAAACAGCCAGCTGCCTGGACAGTCACCTGAGGTTTCTCCGCAGTGTTGGGGCATCATCTTCAGCCTATAGACTTATTGTATCTGACAGACTCATTTGTGAAGTAGGATGTACATAAGGTTAACAGTTTGACCTCACATTTGGTGAGAGCAGTCCATGTACCACAAACACATGAATTCCACTAGTGTCATGTCATGATTCAGGATTTTAAATTCTGGAAATTGTTGATGTTTTTTTGAATTCAGCTGTCCATTCTTCTTGGCTGTGTGTGTGTGTGGCTTCATCTCGGCATCCCGTTCTTCTCCACATCCCTCTATTAAATGCCAGTCTACTATTGAGAGGTGTGAGCTTAGTTACTCTTCAAGAATAACTGTTTCAGCTGCTGTTCCATTGCACATCAGAAGCCATTGGCCCACTGCCTGTTCAGCTGCCTTCAAAGAAAAGGGGACGGTACCTTTTCTGGATTGCGAAGGGCACTTCAGGGATGGTGCCATATTGTCCTGGCCTCAGAAGATGCCTTTTGGTAAAGCCACAACCACACTTGTTTTGGCAAGAATCAGTAGTCCTTTGTTTCGTGTCCTGTCTGTCCATTTTGTCCTGTTTGTCAGCAGTTGATTCAGGATACTTTGTTGTCCAGTGGCTAACTTTTGCCACAATGAAAGTTAACTCCATATGCAGTTTCTTCAATGCCCATATTTTCTCTGAAGTTGATTGGTACTGCCAGGAGCCAACATGTCTCATAGTCATAACAAAAAAGAAAAATTTTCTAAGTTATTAAAACATTTTAAATGTCATATTCTGTAGATCTCTGAAGGGTTTGAAGATGACCTGTCTATCTAAAATATATCTGCTCAATCTTGAAAACATACCTAATATGACTACAAGTTTGATTGTAATGTCTAACTACTAACTTTCATTTCTTTATATTTATTATTACAGTTGGTAATAATAACATTCAAGGATCAGCAAATTGAATTACATTGTTAAATGAATGGTATAAATACAATATCTTGAAAAAGATTAGAAATATATGTATGGCATTTTCTAACAATATCAATCTCAATATATATAATTTGTATACAATATAAAAAAATCCAATCCAATGTAAAGTATTTAAAACTAGTAATTGTCTTTTTCTTTTTAAACAAGAACCTTAAATCTAATCTCCTTTGCTTAGCCCTTTTCCTAACCCTTAACAACAACTTGTAACCAACCCTTCTAAACAATGAAAATTAACCCAGACCCAAAACCCATTAAAAGACCAAAAAAACCACCTGCCCCACACCACCTGTTTGGGAATGTGGGCGTCGTATTCTTAAAATTGCTTCCTGCTGGGTATGGGCAAAGGTATCTTTATTCTGAAAAGAAAAATTTGGGGTTAATTGTCAAATTCTAGGAAAGGTAACTATATCCTTCATTATCCAGTCTGTGCATAATACCAGAGTTCAGGGTTTATCTCAAGTCCTTATTCAAGTAGTCTTTAAAACTGGATCATCTCAGCTAGCCCTCTCAAAATTGCTCTGAGCACTTTGTAGTTCAAAGTTGATCTGTAGATGATGATTGTCAGCTTAGTGATGTTATTATTGTCCACGTGGAATTGTTTTTGTTGTGGGGCCCCATCTTCTTCCTGGAGACTTCAGTTGAGGTTAGGCCTGGCCGTGATTTCATGCAAAAAACTGATAAGAGACTCGTACACAAAGACATGTATAGGCAGCTAATTGAAGCCTTTTTTTCTAGAATTAGTTAGTACTCTATATGACCATTAATATCTTTTTTTTTTCCAGAGCTGAGGACCGAACCCAGGGCCTTGCGCTCTACCACTGAGCTAAATCCCCAACCCTGACCATTAATACCTTAACAAAGTTAAGCTCTCTTTATAAGATCAATTCTATCACTTTTGGGATATTTGCTGTTAATTTCTCCCAAAAAAATTATTGCAAGCTCTTTGCCAAGCTTCACTTTCTGTCCATAATTTTTCAATGTCCTCCTTAGTTAAAGGTATGACAATTTCTGCTGGGTCTATTCCTGCTAATTGACAAAGTCTCAATTTTCCTTTCAAAATTAAGTCAGAGATTTTTTCCACATAAGTTTTAAATTTTTTATTCGGTTTATTTGGTAAAAATATCCATTCCAATATAACACCTTCCCTCTGCATTAATATTCCTGTAGGAGAATGCCTAGAGAGTAAAATAACCAAAATGCAATCCAGCTTTGGATCGATACAATCCACGTGTCCTTCATGCACTTCGATCCATGTATACGATACAATCCATGTGTACTTCATGTACACAACATTACCTAGCTGGTGTATTGCAAAGCTAGCCTTTCAGTCAAGTGCTTGGCTGACTGAGCAGCAGAAGTTTCCTGCATGAGTGCTGTTTTAGTGAGATTCTGTGTCTGCCAGATTCTGGGCCTTGTCAAGGGCTTTGTAGAAGTCCTATCACTTAAATTCCCTGAGTACTCTACTAAAGAATGATGTGAACCCCAAGGTGAGGTATAGAACTGGATTCTCAGGAAAGTTTAAGTAAGCAGCTCGAGGACATGTCCAACAAATTTCCAGTCCAGCTCCCAAATGCTTTCTCGGTAGGAGGGAATGTGCATGGGAAGAAAAGCACAGGACTTGAGCCAGCCATGGAGACAGAAGGGACAGTGCAGGGTGGGGGGTGAGAAGAAGGATAAGAAGATGGTGTGAGGGCACGGTGGAGATGTTGGAAGAGGCAGCAAGGATGGACCTCTAAGGTGGTTCAGGTTAGTGGGAGAGAATAGAGTTTCTTGTATTTTTTTATTAGCACGCAGGTCCCAGTGGAGGCTAGAAGAGGGTGCTGAGTCACCTGTAGCTGCTGTCTGACGTGGGGGCTAGGAACCCAGCTCAGGTACTCTGCAACCAACCCAGCCACATAACCATTGACCTACAGTCTGTCCTACCTACGGGATGTGCTGGGGTAAAGGCAGCACAGAGACTGTGGGAATGGCCAATCAATGACTTGTCCAGCCTCAGATCCAGGCCATGAGAGAGCCCACTCCTGGCACTGCCTGGAGCTTCATGACCCAGAGGCTGGATGGCTCTGAGACCTAGGATAAAACCAAACACGACTGGCACAAAAAAAAAAAATCAACGTAATGATGCCTCATATAGATCGGTGCCTAGCCTAATTGTCATCAGAGAGGCTGTCTATAACTGTCTATCTTCCAACCGCAGCCTTTCCTCCTTCCCCCCACATCAGCTCTCCCTCAGATCCACTGCTCCTCCCTTTCCCTTCAGAAAAGCACAGGCCTCTTAGTGAGATCAACTGAACACAGCTTAACAAGACGTAATAAGACAAGGCATAAACCCTCAAATGAAGGCTGGAAGAGACAACTCATCAGAGGAAAAAGGTCCCACAAGCAGGTAAGAGTCACACATACCCCCACTCCCATTGTTAGGAGTCCAACAAAAATCTCAAGCTAAACAACCACAGCATGTATGCAGAGGGCCTAGCATCCAACCAAGCAGGCTCCAAGGTTGATGCTTCAGTCTCTGTGCGTCCCTATGGGCCCTGCCTAGTTGATTCTGTGTTCTCCTGGTGTCCTTGACCCCTCTGGCTCCTGTAATTCTTCCTTCCCTCCCGGGTTCTCTGGGCTCAGCCTAATGTTTGGCTGTTGGTCTTTGTATTTGCTCCCATCGGATACTGGAGGAAGCCTGTCTGATGATGATTGAGCTAGGCCCTGATCCTGTGAGTATTGCAGAGTATCATTAGGAAACCTTTTATTGACCCGTTGTGGTTTTTGTTGTTCTACTCTAGGTCTCCGAGGTGTCTGAATCTCAACCCTCTAGGAAGTATGTGGCATAGGCCTCAAGTTAGGCTAGTTATTGGTTGGCCACTCCCACATTCTCTGAGCCACCATTACCCCAGCACATCTTGCAGGCAATACAGGTTGTGGGTGGTAGGTTTTGTGACTGAGTTGGACATAAACTTATATTCAGCAACATACAAGATAAGGAGCCTGGGTCAGGAATGCTGCCCTCCTCCAATGAAATTCATTTGTGTTGAAGACCAGGGTCCTCCAGGACGGGTTTGGGTTCCTGTGGCCTTACGTGATATCTTGAAGTGCACACTTCTGATGTTCATCAGAACTCCCATGATGATGAACTCAGTCATGCCTGTAACCATCTAGAACTGAAAACAGAGAGCTATACTCACACTGTGGAGGGACCATTACTGACTCATGACTGCAGATTGGGATCTGAGGCCCAGCTCTACCACATGTCACGTGGATGAACTAGGCTCATCACTTTCCTTCCCAAGTGTACTAGGAGGATGGCCAAGGAGCACAACCTCTGGAAGGACAGTGCCTGCCTCAGCAAGCAGGTCACTGGAGGCCAATTCAGCTCAGTCACTGCTCTGCCCCAGGAGTCAGAAAGTAGGCGACAGACTCAGTCTTTGAGAAAGTGCTTAGGAAGCAGGAAGCCTGCTTGTCATCAGGAGATGGTAGACTTGCTATTTGCCTTCCTTAGCTTAGTGCCTGGAAGAAAAGATAACAACTGGGCTGGAAGCACAGGGCGAGGGGTACCAGTGCCCTTGTCAGAACACTCAGAAGGTTTCCACAGACTTGGAATCGATTCATGCATATTCCCTCTCCTGGCTCCTACTCAACTCTTACAAGCTCTAAGTATTGGTTTGATGTTGCAGTTTGGATTTCTACAGGAAGGAAGGAAGAGGCCACTGCATTCAATGCCAAACACAACAGAACCAGAGAGGCAAAGAACCAAACTCTCCCCAGTGTGCAGTGAGAGCATAGATTGAGCTACAGCTCGTGGCATAGGACATTTCCAATTAGGATGGGAGACAAAGGCTGAGCCAACCTGCCAAAGTGTCAGTGGTGAAGCATCAGGAAGTGGGTACCACACAGCTTTAGCAAGGACCACGTCTCCTGTGTCAGGGGTGGATGTTAGATCTCAGGCCTGGTATCTGACAGCTATGCTCTGGTTTCTTCCGGGCCTTCTCCCACGACAACTCTTCCGAATTTTCTTTGACTTCACCTTAATTCTTTTTTAAGACAGGGTCCCCCTGTGTAACCTTGACTGACCATGTAGAACAGACTGGCCTAGAACTCACAGATATCTGCCTGCCTCTGCTTCCTAAGTGCCGGGTTTAAAGGCGTGTACAGCTAAGCCTGGCTTTCCTCTTATCTTCTTTCACTCTTCATCTTCAACTTGTCTCCTGCCATTTTAGGGGTACTTGACTATTGAATTACACGCTCAGTGCCTTACTTGGAGGAAGGACGGCAGGCTATCCTGATGCTACCTGCTGGCTCTTCCACTGGCCACCTCTTGTTAATCCTGGACAACATGTAAGGTGTTAGTCAATGTGACCCAATAGAGCTTCAAGGGCTAAAAGGTCCCCAGTGGATCAGGGCCCATCCTTTCTTCTTGGAACTCACAGTGTCTGCACTGAAAATAGTCACAGATGGGACATGAGTGGTGCAGGGTACCTAAGTTGCACTATGGAAACAAAAGATCCATTAGTTATGTAAGCAATAGGACTTTGACATTGCAAACCTATCACACAAGGAGTCTTTGTGTCTAAAGCAGACAGCATCAAAGAGATGGTCAGCCATCTTCTCAAAGGAGGTCAGAATCAACACACGCTCCTTCATCTTGGCCAGGTTCAAACTGGTAATATCCAGGACTTCATCCTGTGTCAGGGGAGTTGTTCAGAAGGGTTGCAAGCCATTCCTTGAAGTTCCAAACCAAAGCTGCAGATATCTGGACACCAGAACCAACAAAACCAGCCAGGCAGCTATGGATGATGAGTTAAAGGCAGATGGTTATCAGTGCACCCTCATCACCAATGAAGCAATGGTGCTACCAAGAACGTGGAGTCTTTTTACTGTATTCCAGTACTGTACTACAAATAATGAGGGATCTGTGTTTAAAAAAGGGAGTGCTTCTGCTTTATTATAGTTTAAGAAGCTAAAACTAGAAATAATTTAGGTACTAGAAATAATTTCCGTTCTTCCAGCCAAGGAAACACAGTGTCAAACATGCACAAGACTAGTTATGTCAACATCTTAGCATGTTGGGGAAGGGCTTTATGAAGCCCTACACCACACTGAGGACTTGTTGCCATTTAGTGGTTGGGGCAGAGACAGACATTTTTTACAATGATGTAAACACTGTTAAGGTTCCCATGTTCCTGTAAATAATCCTCCAATGCCTGCCCTTGTAAGCACCACTAACGAGTCATTGTTTCATTAAATTAAAAAAGACATCAAAATAGAAGGACTAGTTGGGAAGAGGACGGATATGAACAGGCATGGGAAGTACACAAGAGAGGGTAATGGAAGGTGAGTATGACAAAAACATGCCATAAACATACATGAAAATGTCATAATGATCCATGGTATGCATAATTAGTATATGCTAATAAAAGCATTTAAAAAACAAAGGTCAGTGGCTCATGATGAACAGCATCCATATTTGACCTCTGGTCTACATACACATGCATAGGAACCTACAAAAATATGCACCCGCATGCGCATACAACAAACAAATAGAAATGAAACCTGTATGGCAGACACAGTGAAATGGCATCTGCAAACAAAATACAACAAGCCAGGCCAGGGGAACACAAGCTTGCAGATACCCTCTCCTTCAGGGCTGCCACTGTCACCCATGGTCTAGTTTATTTTTTGGTGCTGTCTCTGAGTCCAGGGCTTCAGGGATATTTACCATGACCTTGTTCTACCGGAGTTACATCTCAGTTTCTAAAAGTCCTCTACTGCTGTATAGGTTTATCAGGAAAGGGTCATGAAAAACCATTGACCTCCATGGAAAGGAATCAGATACCCACAGATTTCTCCTGCACTCCCATCTGAGAGCAAGGTAACTTTCTCTTCTCGTCTTCCCTCCTCCTCCTCCTCCTCCTCCTCCACCACCACCACCACCACCACCTTCTTCCCCGCCCCCTCTCTCCCTCCCCTTCCCTCCCCTCTGTGTAGATTGATGGAGACAAACCCAGAGCCTATGCATGGTAAATAAGCACTCTACCACTGAGCTACATCCCTCCCCCTAGTTATAGAAATAACTAGGAAAGCTGCATAAGGAATCGGTTTGGGAGGTCAGGTCACCATGGGCATCCTATTTTGGTAATGGACAAATGTAGGATAAGATTTAGGTGTAGGACAAGATTTAGGACAGGGACAAAAGCCATGTTCCAGTCTTTCTTCCCCAACAACTGGCTGTGTTGCAATTCTCACACTAGGAATTTACCAGAACACCTGGCCCCATCACCCCACATTCATCTTTGGTGTTGACAACTTACTTCCTATCAAGGGCAGTCCTCACAGCAGTGTGCTTTACATGTCCTAAAAGCTCTGGCTCTGTGTGTCAGAAAGTAAACTTCAAGACCCCTTGCAACCTGTGGCATTCCCTACTAACACCTGGCAGGTCAGAAAGCAGCATCGAGTGTCTCCTCTCAATACTCATGCTCTGGTTGAATACTGTGTACTGGATCTTACTGATGAGTGATGTCTAGGCAGCCTCATTACCCAGAGTTTTCTCCACCTAGCGAAAGCTAGGAGTGAGCAGAGGAAGCCTCTTCAAGGAGCTACCTCACTCCTCCTCCTTTCTCCTCTCTGACAAGCACAAAGCAAACCCTGCTCTATTTCCCAATCCAGATTGCTGTTTAATTGTTAGGGGATTAGAGAGCAAAATGCTAGGATCTGCCTGTCTCCACTCCATTCTCTACTACAGGGCTAGAAGTCCAGAAGCATATTACAATGCCTGCCTTTTCTTGGATGCTGGGAATCTGAACTCAGGTCCGCTTGTTTGCACAGCAACTGTTTTACTGAATGAGCCATATTCCCGGCCCAGCTTATTTGGCTCAACTTTATAAAAACTGTCTTCATTGCTTTCCCAATTTCACTATTCTAACTTTGCAGATAAATTGTGTGCAAAAGTCTTGTGACCTTGGAAGTGTCTAAAATTGTCTTAGTTAGGGTTACTACTACTGTGAAGAAACACAATGATCGAAGCAAGTTGGGGAGGAAAGGGTTTATCTGGTTTATGCTTCCACATCACTCTTCATCACTGAATGAAGTCAGGGCAGGAACTCAAACAGAGCAGGAACTTGGAGGCAGGAGCTGATACAAGTCCAAGTAGGGGTTGCTGCCCACTGGCTTGTTCAGCCTGCCTTCCACAGAATCCAGGACTGCCAGTCTGCCTTAGTCAGGGTTCCACTGCTGTGAGCAGACACCACGACCATGGTAACTTTTATAAAGGACAACATTCAATGTGGTGGCTCACTTACAGTTCAGAGGCTTAGTCCATTATCATCATGGCAGGAAGCAAGGCAGCAAGCAGGCAGAAATGGTGCTAGAGAAGGAGCTTAGAGTTCTTACATCTTGACTCACAGACAACAGGAAGTGATCTGACACACTGTGTGTGGCTTGAACATATATAAGACCCCACAGTGACATACTTCCTCCAACAAGGCCATACCTACTCCAACAAAACCACACCTCCTAATAGTGCCACTCCCTTTGGGACCAACTTATTTTACATGATCACACAGCCCAAGATGGCAGAACCCACAATGGGCCGGGCCCTCCATGATCAATCATTAATTACAAAAATCCCTTCAAGCCACATCTTATGGAGGCATTTTCTCAACTGAGGTTCCTTCCTTTCAGATAACCTTAGCTTGTACTCAGTTGACATAAAACTAACCACCACACTTAGCAACTGAGGTCAATTCTCCCATCTAAGAGATCATGGAAATATCACTAACTCCTAACTTAATATTCATTTACTGTCCATTCATTCATAAAAAATGTGCCAAGATTTCTTACAAATAATTTTAGCTGTAAGTGTTACAGCTTGATGTAGCAGGAATCTTAGAAGGTCTTATATAGATGTAACCAACCGTCTTATTAAATAAGAAACACAGAGCCAATGTAAAGATAAAAGCCCAAGAGGTCAGAGCTAAGAGCCTTACCTGTCTGCTGCAGCTAGCCTCTTCAGCCAAGAGACCTCTCCGAAAGAGAGCTACTTCCTGTCTGTTTGTCTTTAAATAGACTTTCTGTTCTGCCTTCTCATTGGTTGTAAACCCAACCACGTGACTGCCTCGTCACTGCCTGTCTGTACAGACCTCCAGACGCACATTGGAGCGTGTGTCTCCAATGCTGGCTGTATCCTTGAACACACAGAGATCTACCTAGCTCTGCCTACCAAGTGCTGGGATTAAAGGCGTGCACCACCACCGACCGCCCTGGCTTTCGCTATGGCTTCACTAATAGCTCTGACCCCTGGGCAACTTTATTTATTAACATACAAATCACATTTCGGTACAAATAAAATACCACTATATTAATAAAATCAAACCCGGAGCCAAGTATTGGGGTGAATACTGGAAGATCAGAGAGACAGAACAAGCCACAGCTAACCTCACCTGGCCAGCTTCTCAGCTGATCTTGTTTCCTCAGACTGGAAGCTTCTGTGTCCTCATCCCAGGCTCTCAGCTGAACTGCTGCTTGAAAGCCTGAAGCTTAACCAGCTAAAAGCTTAACCAGCCAAATTCTTAACCAGCCAAATGCTTCTAGTTTCTGGTCCTCACGCCTTATATACCTTTCTGCTTTCTACCATCACTCCCTGGGATTAAAGGCTCGCTTTCTGGGATTAAAGACATGAGTCACCATGCTTGGCTGTATCCTTGAACAGATGGATTTCTGCCTCTGGAATGCTAGGATTAAAGGCGTGTGCTACCACTGCCTATCCTAAGTATCTAGTGGCTTTTCTGTTCTCTGACCCCAGATAAGTTTATTAGGGTACACAATATTTTGGGGAACACAATACCACCACAGCTTCATCTTAGGTAACAATTTGCTTAACACCAAATAATACAATATAATGTATAACAATATCAAGGTCAACAACTGTTGCATATGTGTATATCCAATGGCAGTCCCACACATGATACTGACCAGTGTTGCAGTAGATATGATACAGTTCTGTAAGTAGAACCTTTTGGTGTTTGCAAGATAATGAAATTATCAACCAACACATTTCTGAAATTGTATCCTTCTATCCCATATTTAGAGTCCCTAGGAACATTTCATTTTGACTGACTACAAATTCTTAATTATAGCATTGATGGTATAATGGTGATCATAGCTGCCCTCTAAATTCTTCATGATATTGACTCTCCCTGCCTCTCAAGTCATTTTTCCATACAAGTCACCATCATTTTCTTTTGAAAAAAAATTCTTTTATGTATTTTTTTAGGTATGAGTGCTCTGTCTGCCTGCATGCCAGAAGAGATCCCATTATAGATGATTGTGAGCCACCATGTGATTGCTAGGAATTGAACTCAGGATTTCTGTAAGATCAGCCAGTGCTCTTAACTGCTGAGTCATCTTTCTACCCACCAATCATCATTTTCTTGCGTCTCACTTTTTGTATTAAGGAAGACTTGCAATTAAATATTTATATTAATATTCATCATGGTGTTGGGATGAGAACAGCTCCCACAGGCTCAGCTATTTCAATGCTTGGTCCCAGGCTGGTGGACCTGTTTGGGAGGGACTAGAAGGTATGGCCTTGTAAGAAGTATGTCACTGGAGGGTGGGCTTCAAAATTTCAAAATCCTGTACCATTTCCAGTTAGCTCACTGTCTGTCTCTGCTTCATGGTTGTGGCTAAAGATATAAGCTCTCAGCTACTGCTTTAACACCATGCCTGCCTTCATGATGCCATTCTCCATTCCAAAGTGATCCTGGACTCTAACCCTCTGGAACTGTGAGCCCCAAATTTTAACTCTAACTTCTATATGTTGCCTTGGCCATGGTGTTTTGTTGTAGCAGTAGAAAAGTAAATAAGACATTCATATTTAAAAAAAGAAAATGTTAATTTTTATAACAGATTTTTATTACACTAGTAAACCAATATCCTTATTGACTTAATAAAATTGCTTTCTCCCCATTATTTTTCCCATTTAGTTCCCATGTTTTTATTTCTCACTTCAGTCTCTTTGAAAGATCATGTATACTTGAAAGGTAATAATCAAAGGACATTTTATTGCTTGGTAAGTTTGCTTCAAAGTAACTCTGGTAAAGAATATAAAAAAGTCATTTTGAAATTTTTCAGTCATGGTGCAAATTGAAAATCATCTTTTCTACACTATCATAATTATTCTTAATTAAAACAAATGATTTAAAGTTAACCATCTTTTAAAGTTACTGCTTATGAACAGGTTTATAAAATAAGAAATTAAATTTTATCTTCCTAAATATCACAAGTAGCCAGGAGTGTTGGTATATGCCTTTAATCCCAGCACTCAGGAGGCAGAGACAGAGGCAGGTAGATTTCTGAGTTCCAGACCAGCCTGGAACTAGTCTACAGAGAAAGTTCCAAGAAAGTCAGGAATACACAGAGAAACCCTGTCTCAGAAACCAAAATAAATAAATAATAAAGTACTACAAGTGTTATGGCTATTTTTGGTTGTCAACTTGACTACATCTGGAGTCAACTAAAAGTCAACCAAAAATAGAGGGTACATCTGTGAGGGATTTTTGCTTGATTTGATGTGGGAAGATCTATTTCTAATCTGGATCTTTCTTGAGTTGGAAAGACACACCTTTAATCCAGATTGTTTGAGCTGGAAAAGCCCACCAAAAACTCTAATCTGGACCATGCCTTCCACTGGAAGCCTATATAAAAACCTGGATGAAGGAAGTTTCTGCTTTTTGCTTGCCCATGCTTTGCTAACAAGACAATTCCTTCACTGGCATTAGAGCCTACTTCTTTGGGATTCCATTGTATACTGAAGATCAGCTAAGACATCCATCCTTACCTCATAGACTGAACAACTACTGGATTCTTGGACTTTCTACCCACAGCCAGCCATTGCTAAATTAGTTGGACAAAACCTTGTAAGTCATTCTATTAAATTCCCTTTCAATATAGATAGATAGATTCATTCTGTAAGTTCTGCTACTACAGAGAACCCCGACTAATACAACAATTAATCCCCAAAAGATTTGACAGGGTTGATAGCATCTTGAGATGCTATTACACAACAGCTGTCTGCACACTGCCAGAATCTGACTAGACCAAGAGATCTAAATACCGTTATCCCTGCTTTTATGGGGATAAAAGTACCTATCGTGTTGAATATTATATATTACATCATCAATTTCAAAAGCTCCATTTGAACAGTATAGCATCTAATTAATCCAATAATAAAAAGTCATATATTTGTGCATCATAGAAATGTGACTGACTCATCAGTGTGTGAGAGAAACAAGTTGAATAAGATCCTAGTTTATTTGCATTGGCTTTTAAAATTGTGTGTGCATGGTGTGTGTATGTGTTCATGTGTATGTGCACTTCTGCACGTGTACATACATCAATGCCAGATATCTTTCTCAATAACTTTTCACATTACTTTGGGAGGTTCAGGGCTCTTTCTGGACCTAGAGCTCACGGATTTGAGCTAGACTGCCTGGCAAGTTATCTCCATGAATCCTCCCTTCTCTGCCTCCCTAGTACTGGTATTACAGATGTACAATATGGCACCCAACTTTTCACATGTGTTCTGGGGAACATATTCGACTCTGTTCTCTCATGACAAGCATTTCACTAACTAAACTATCTACTCAGTCCTGCAGTTTTTTATTTCATACATGTTAATTAGAAAAGTGTCCATGTGGTCTAGGTTGTCTAGCATATATGAGACCCTTAGTTGATCCCAGGCAGTGAAAAACTAACTAAAGACCACAACTATTTATATTCTAGGAAAACAACCTCAGTTCAGGAAAATGATCATTTATATTCTTGTGGTATACTTTAAATTAATGTGAACTAACTTGGGTACAACTTAATCCCTTCTTAAAAGTTCCTACATTTTCAGTTAATAATTACATTGAAGCATTCATACAAAATAAATGTTATAAACATATGTACATTGTTTCTTGAAGTGTTAATAGTAACAGAACCATGAAAATAGCCATAAATCTCTTATTGCTATTCTTATTTTGGAAGAATAAAATAGTAATTTTATTACTAGAAATATTGTAGCTAAAAATTTGGACAGTATTTCCAACAATATTTTTAATTGGTTTTACTACTTTAAAACTTTACTTTTATGTGTATGGGTGTTGTGCCTGCATGTATATCTGTGCATCACATGCATGCCTGGTTCACATGGAATTAGAAGAGAGCATCAGATCCCCAGGAACTGGATCTACAGATGGTGTGCCTTCATTTAGGTCCTGGGAATCAAACTTCGAAGAGTACCCAGCACTCTGAACTGCTGCACCATCTCTCCAGGCCCTAATTTCAATAAATTTTTTTAGTCGGGGTCTCACTGTGTAGCTCAGGCTATTCTAGAACTTGCTGTGCAGACTAGGCTGGTCTGGCTCTGTTTCTTAAGATCTGGGATTTAAGGTGTACACCACCAATGCCAAGCTTTTTCCAAGAATTTTGTAATCTACAAGATCCCAGAAGTTAAGTCAATGACTAAAAGTATCCCTAACAATGCAGTAGCATCACATTAAATTTTATATTTTTTTCAACTTAGCTTCTGTACCTCAAACTGTAGTATTCTTTTGATTCTGTTTTTCTTTGCTCTACTTGTGATAACACTTCTGTAATTTTGGAGAGTTCTTTGTGTACTCCATCATCCTTAGTTTCTGTTACAATTTCTTTTGTAAATACTTCACCACAGCTATCTTTAACTTCTAGAAGTCCTATGTATATAGTTCATCCCATATGACATCCCATATGATAACATGGAGCACATTTTTCAGATCCAATGTGAGATCCTGCTCATGTTCACAAGCAAAATGACTTTATAAAATCAGATGAATGCTCGAAGAAAACAGGCACAAAGTAAGGGAGTTGGATCTGCAGTGGGCAAGGAAAACTGTCCTAAGGAACAAATGGCTACACTAAGAAATCAAGTCGGGCGGTTGTGCCACATGCCCTTAAGGCAGTGGCAGGCGGATCTCTGTGAGTTTGAGGCCAGCCTGGTCTACAGAGCGAGTTCCAGGATTGACTCTAAAGTTACACAGAGAAATCCTGTCTCAAAACAGAACAAAACAAAAAACAAAAGAAATCGATGAGGCGTCAAGCAGAAAGTGAAGAGTAGTCTAGAAAATCTACACCATTTGCTGATACTCCATTGCAGTCTGCTTTCATCCAAGATGGAGTAAGAGGTATATTTTCATTTCACACCACCATGGCCAAAACAGATGAGATTATTATGTCAACAATATGTAAGATAAAGGACCATCAGCAATGATGGTCATGATCCCAAACCTTGCAAAGGGAAGGAACTGGATTGGAACTAGGGAGATTGTCTGGGCAACCTACGACACTCTCTCAAAAACTAAAAGGTAGAGGTGTAACTCAGTGGTAGAGTATTTGCTTAGCATGTATAAGGACAAAGGTTTAATCCCTATAACTTAAAGGAATAGAAAAGTAATAAAGCATTTTCAGGATAACAACAAAAGTGATAAACATCCAAGTAGCCTCTGTGAAAATTTTCATCTTGCAGATATAGAACAAGTAATAGTCTTTATGAGATCTCAGAGGAAAATAAAAAGGAATTATTGGAATATGTGCATGGAATCTGGATAGGAAGAATCACTCCTAATATCATATATCACATAAAACAATTAAGATCACTATGAATGACAACAGGTGACTGATGA
>CABHPP010001230.1:0-23029 GCA_902168425.1 Peromyscus attwateri | reverse complement strand
AAAAAAAACCAAAGTCTTAAAAAACAAATGACCTGTTGAATAAGAAATGATCCTGGGACCTGAAAAGAGAGTTTCCATCGCAAAAAAAAAAAAAAAATGGCTAAGAACTATTTTTAAAAAGCTTGTCATCCTTAGCAATTATGGAAACATAAATGAAAACAACTTTAGATTTCATGTTACCCAGGCAGAATATAAAGATCCACAGAACAACTGACAAATGCTTAAGTGACACAGAGAAAAAGGAAATCCTCATTCATTTATGGTGGGATTGTAACTGGGGCAGCCACTGTGGAAATCAGCACAGGGAATTCTCGAAAGGCTAAAAGTAATGCTGCCATATGACCCAGCAGTACCACTCCTTGTCTTACATCCCTAGGATTCCACATCCTGCTCCACAGGTATCTGCTCTGCATGTGCAATGCGGCTTTGTTTATAGCAGTTAGGAAATAGAAAAACATCAAATAATCTAGAACTGACTAGTGGATAATAAAACTGTGATACACATAATCCTTGGAATTCTGTTCAGCTGTAAAGAAAAATGAAATCATGAACTTTGTGGGTGTGTGGCTAGAATAAGAAAAGATCAAATTGGGCCATGAAACATTGATACAGAAAGACAAATGTCACATGTTCTTTCTCATCTGAGACTCCTAACTCCAAATCTTCAGATGTGAGTACGTGTCCTGGAGAAACTGCAAAAGACAGGAAACTGAGCAGGACCACTGCGGGAGCTGGGGAATAACAGAATGGAATAGCAGAGAAGGAATGACCAGAAGGGAGAAATGCAAAAGAGGGAGACTCTAATCATGGAGGTAAGAGGGAGATAAATACAGGTGAAGGAGGGGAGAGACTGAAGTAACAGTAAGGATGTCCGGAATAAGTGATGTGATCAAAAATGAAAAATGGGATGGGGGAACTTTAGGGAAGAGGAAGGGAAGTAAATACAGAAGAAGGAGGGAGGTCGTAAAATATCAGCAGGATGTCTGAAAAGCCACAAAGACTCATAATATACCTAGAAAAACCCTACAATGCCATTAATTATCTTTATACTGATACATATAGCTTTAATAAACCTTTTTCCTCTGGGCTGATGCTCCTCCCTCCAAGACCAAGACTATGAACACAAGCCCAACACCAGACATGAGAAGCTTCCTTTGGAGTTGTTGTCCAGGGTTGTTGAAGGGTTCCCAAAGCATACCACCTATTGCGGTTGCCCTTGTTCATTCTGCAGAGTTAAAAAGTGAGTCCCTACTGCTGACGACACCATGTACTTCAGAAACAGAGCCCAGAGACCCTTGAGGTGGAACTTATATGAATGTCCTTTCCCGGAGGCCTGGCTTTCACAGTACCAGAAGACATCATGCAAGCTTCCAAATGATAGAGACAACCAACAGTCCTAGCCTGCTAAGACCACTATGAGCCACATCAATGACCAAAACTCTAAGGGTGTAGTAAGGGCATGCATACCTTGAGAGTAATCAAGAGCTCTCTAAATTGGTCTCAAGACCCACTCAACAATAAGAAAACAATTTCTATGCCTGAAACCTAAGTACTCAGTGATAGTGAAGTCATGATTATTGGAGGAGAATCTACAACCATTAACTTAATAAACCAGCTTAATCCATAACAACAATCTGTAAACATTTTTCTGATACCCACAGATAATTGCAGTCTTCACAGCCCCCCCTCCCGCCCCCAGAAGAAAACTTCTCTGCTGTGGGATGTTCTGTATGGCAAATGTGTTGCTAATAAAGCACTGATTGGCCAGTGGCTAGGCAGGAAGTAGGCGGGACTAACAGAGAGAATTAAAAGAGCAGGAAGGCAGAAGGAGACTGCCTGACAGCCTGCCAGCCAGCAACCGCCAGGACAAGCAGCATGTAAAGATGCCAGTAAGCCACGAGCCATGTGGCAAGGTATAGATTTATGGAAATGGATAACTTAAGATATAAGGACAGTTAGCAAGAAGCCTGCCACGGCCATACAGTTTATAAGCAATGTAAGTCTCTGTGTTTCCTTGGTTGGGTCTGAGCGGCTGTGGGACTGGCAGGTGAAAGAGATTTATCCTGACTGTGGGCCAGGCAGGAAAACTCTAGCTACACTTCTCTGAATAACAGATGAATCCATTATAAGCCAATGAAAATGCAGAGTTGTAGAGGGAACATCTCCAGTGGATAAATTTGCAAATCCCTTCCCAAACCTAAAGCTAAGGGAACATTTCAGATTAGGGGGCAGAAAGAATGTAAGAATCAGAGATTCGGGGATTTTCCTGTAAGATTGTGTTTGCTAGTAATATCAGAGGCTAAACCCATAAGGCCTGCCAACATGACTGCCTAAACATGTGGAACCAACCAGGCACAAAAGCAACAGACATACCAACATGTTCATGAGAATAATCACAGGGCCCCAAGCCTACACAAAGAAGAAGATGCAACTAGGAATTGTTGGGAGAGGGAGAAATGGTCTTCCCCAGGAAAGAACACAACAATTATTCATTCAATAACAAATGGTCAGCCCTATGAACATATATGCAAGTAATGCCATACAGACCAATCCAGTTATATTTAGCAATTTGTATGTATACATATATGATTGTAACCCAATCAGTGAAAAAAGAGGCTGTTAATGGAAAAGAGAGAAATGAGGTATATATGATACATTTCACGTCAAGGTAAAGGGAAGAGAAATAATGCAATTTCATTATAATTTCAAAATTAAAATAAAAGAAAATAAAAAACAAATATTTGACGTAGCAAATGCTCTAAGAATCAGGGTAGGTATTAGTATGTTCTGTGGAGAAAGGGACGTACCATGCAATCTTGACAACCTGAGTTTGAGCTATGTCCTCTGATATCTATATATGAGCTGTGGCACATACATGGATGCACACATGCAAACAAACACAGACATATCAATACACACAATAATAAGAAAAAGTTATTTTTAATAATCTATTCTTTACCTGAAGATATCTATTAAAGAATGAGATATTTCCAATTATCCTGCTCTTAGATAATGATAATCACATAGCCTTCTGCAAAGAATTTCACCTATGGTAACATTAGCTCTCAGAAAATTAAAGTGTATTTAATTAATCTCCATCACTTTCATTTCTTGTGATTACATATTCTGTTTGTTACACAGTCGCTTAAGTTTTGGTCTTATTGAAGTCAGTAGTTAAATAGTTGATTGTCATCATTATTAAAATTTTGTAGTTTATTTTCCCCAATTTTTCTTTATATTTCATTATTTAAATTGTAATATAATTACCCCATTACCTCTTTTCTCATTACTCTCTCTAATACCTTTCCTGGACCCAATATGGCCTTGTTTTCTATTAAATTTATTCATCTTTTTCATTAGCTGTTAATTTGTGTGTGTGTGTGTGTGTGTGTGTGTGTGTTTCTGTGTGTGCATGTGTGTATTCCTATATACCCCCTTTTCTATCCATATTATATTAGCTGTATATATGATCTCAGGGCTGACCACAACCCTAGACAAATATCTACAGGCAGCTGTATCTTCCTTTACAAAAACTTGTTTTTCATACTATGTTTGATATTCCAAATGAAAACTGTAAGTGTTGAAAACTTAATTCTGTGTGGTACATTTAGGAAACAGCCCCACATGCACTTGTCCTGGGCTTATTTTCAAGAAAGAAACATTGGAATCATTTATGCAAGGAATAGACAGATAACATGGTGATCTGCACACCTCACATAGTCTGGTCAGCCTATAGCATGGATCACCGCAAGAGCTGAGATGAAACTACCATGTAATGAAAGGCAGTTTTGGAAGTGGAGATGCAGATGACACAATAACATGAGGGCTGCCACTCATATGTTCACACATTGTGTGGCATCAGCAGTGATTACTAATGAATATGAGGATGAGTGAAAAAGATATGGAGAACGGTGCTGCATCACAACACCACGGTCATGTCTTAGTTTTCTCCTTCTACATTCACAAGCAGATTGAGGAAAGTATTAGTTATCTACTTGTCTGGTTGGAAATGTAACTCTCTGGACAAAGCACACAAGAAAAACAGCAGATTGGTCTTTCATCTTCTAGAATTTTCCAGAAACCTGGACCACAGCTCTGTGTACATACAGATTGAGGAGTCTGAGGGCAACACAGAAAAAAATCATCATAATTTTGTGCATCAGTCACAGTCTTAAAATATTTTTAAGCTAAACTACTTAAACTGCAAGCAGACTCTGAAAACTGTACATATTTATGAGTCACTGTGATGTCTCCATATGGTAGTGTAGAATGTAGAGTTGAAGTTATCACACTTACCACTGCTATATGTTCAAAATTTCTCTATGGTGACTGAACTGTGACTCACTTCTTCTAGCTTTTGTGAAATGTGCAGAACATCCATATATTCTCTCCTGTGAAACAGCAAGCTAGAACTCTGTCCTTGTATGAATTATGAAGCAGCTGAATTGTCAGACAGAAACCCAGTCATTCTTGCCTATCTGCTTCTATCTTTACCTACTCCAGGTTGTAGTCACAACCATTCAGTCTGATTCACATTTCCCACGAAATAGCTTTGGTCATTGGTGTATGGTCACAGCTTCTCCTGACTTCATCACATGTTGATATTCCATAGACACTGAATTATGATCCATTACTGTGACTGTCAACCTTGACTCCCCATGCTCAGAATAGTGCCAAGCTTTTTCTTCCAAACGTTACTGACATCATCACTTAGGATTTCCCCAATTGCCTTCTTAGTTAATCACTTTAACCACTATACTTCTAACACAACTTCAGTTTGCTAATATTTTTGGAAATTGTGTATGCAAGGAAATATTTCTTTTGCTCCCTTAGACATGCTTCTTGCCATGATTTAGACTCAGTGTCTGTCTCATAAATTTCTACATATTAATAGGTACATGGGACCGGAGAACTGGCTCAGCAGTTAAGACTGCCTACTGCTCTTGCAGAGTAACCTGAGTTCAGCTCCCAACACACAAATCAGGCAGTTCACAAACATCAGTTATAAAGATGATTTGTATAGAATTTATTTCTTCTTTATAAAAAGCATAGACGTGTTTGAGTATGAGTTGCCCTAATTGGAAGTATTCATGAAGCATCAAAATGCATATATAATAAATGTGTAAATGCATAAACATATATGTGCACATATGTGTCAATACACATAGAAACACATACACACTCATATATATAGCCATGAATTCTGACTTATTCATTCAGTGCAGCATTAATGAACACACACAATTTCAAATTCAATTCTAACTAATTCTATCTACAATTAGCTAATAATACGTGTGTGTGTTTGTGTGCATATGAATACATATATATATGTATATGTCTCAAAATCAAATTAAAAAGACTAATTTTGACTTAATTTTTAAATTAAAGACATCAAACAAAACTAAGGAGATGGCTCAGTACTTAATGTGCTTGCCATATAGGGATGAGGTCCTGAATTTGGTCATGCAGAAGGAAGTACAGAAAAGTCAGATACAGAACTGTATTCCTGTAATCCTAATGTGGTGGTCATGGAGAGAGGGAGAAAGCTGGGGGCATGCTGTCCAGTGAATAAGCTCAATCAGAAAACAAGGGGTTCAGAAGAGATCATGTTTATTACACGGAGAACAGCTGAGGAAGGTAAAAGCGTGGTGACTGTGGACTCAACAGGATTCACATGCGTGAGCACTCACACAAGCTCTCAACAGAGCTAAGAACTTAGAATATAAAAATCATTTTAAAATTTCAAAAAGACATCACACAATCAATTCTCATAAGTCTTTGCAGATATTTGTTGACATATTAAACATTGAAATTCAGCCAGACCTGATTGAAGTTGCTTGGCCATTTGATCATAACTTCATTGATGAGCAAGCTTTGATTTTGTGGATTCTTGGAGACAAACTCTCCTACTTCAACTAGAAATGAATTATGATTATTATATTCCATAACATATTGTATATCATACTTTTCCACATGATTCTTGTTCTCATCAAAGCATATTTGGTCTGCAACAGAGTTTGTAAGTTGAATTTTCCTTAGAAATGGATGAAGCTGGAGAGAGACATCATTTGGATATGAGTGGAACATATAAATTTCTCACTGTTGGTTCTGAAGAGCAATCTCTTTCTCTCTCCCTACTTTGGCTTTCTTTTTGAAGAGGCTTCATTTGAGCAATTGTCTCCCCAGGTGTTCCAGTGAGAGGAACTATTCTCCCTTTGAAATTAGGTAGGAGTAGTTAAACCCAAATAGAAATGTTGTCTCAGGGGTGGAACATAGCACAGTGTGGAGCATGTTCTTAGTGGAAACAAGACCCTCTGTCTCCCCTCAACACCAGAAAAATGTCTCCATAGGAAATATAGATGTTTTCAGAATGAAACTGGAGAAAAAATGGAAGTAACATGATGTCTATGGGTTTATAGGTGTTAAGGTATTTACGTTCTTTATGGCACACAAAGAACATATGTGTATGTTTAATTAGGTATTTAGGTATACATGTAGATATAGAATGTGTCTTTATGTGATAATATTGGCAGCAGTTTAAATCAAGCTCCACTGCTTGCCTCCATTCCTCCTTGATTTGTTTTGGGTCACAACGTATGCCTTTCTATTTTAATATGAACAATATTGGAGACAAAATTAAAATCCAAATGTTCTGTGATTTAGATAGACTTTTTAAAAGATTTCTATTTTTGTAAATTTAATTTTATTTTGTGTATGAGATTCCTTCCTGCACATATGTATGTACACTGCACATGTTCCTGGTGCCCGTGAAGACAAGAAGAAGGTGCTGGATCCAGTGGAAGTGAAGTTGAAGACATTTGTAAGCTGCTATGTAGATACTAGGAACTGAACCTGCATCTTGTCAAGAGCAGCAGTTACATCTGACTTCAGAGCCGTCTCTGGCCCCTGGATTTGTATTATTTTTAATTCTGTGTATTGCCTATGTGTATGTATGTGCACAAACTGTATGCCTGATGCCTTAGGAGAGCAGAAGAGTGTGCCACATTCCTAAGAACTGGAATTACAGACAACTGTGAGCTGCCATGTTGGTGCTAACAACCAAACTCTGGTCCTCTGCAAGAGCATCAAGTGCCCCTAACTGCTGAGCCATCCCTCCAGCTTGATTTCATTATGTATTTAAATTAATGCAGTGGGTTAATAATTCATGTTCTGAGATTCATTATTGTGTTAACTAATTAACAACTCATTTCATAAAGAACCATTTTTAGATATTCAGTTATCTGTACAAGAGACACACTAACTTACCTAATATCACATCTCTGGAAGCCATGTTCACAAACTGTGTCAATGTCTATGTCAAATATTATTGTTATCATAATTCTAAAAACTGCATAGTACACTAAACCTTCAGAGTTCATTTTCTATTTATCAACCTTAGACTGAATGAAAAGTTCTCTTGACTTGTGAACATCAAGGCTCATATGTGTAAATGAGTCCTAAGTTTATATTAGGATGGTTTAAAACCCAAACATACCCACTTGTAACTAAAAGAACGAGATATGGCCTAGGCTCATGAGCACCATCTACATTCTAACATTTAATAATGGAAACATAGTCTTCCGTTTCACCTTCATTTTACTTTATTTCAGAATGAATAATCTGTAAAAAGCAATTTCTTTCTCAGTTACTTTTGAGGTTATAGTAGCCTATTTTTATTTTCCAAAAATTTTTTCCCTATGGTCTTGGGTGGTTAAATATATATTCTATTTTATGTGAAATAGCTTCAGTTAGATATGGTAACTATGTCTCTATCAGATGGCATCAGATATATTCCATGAAAATATGTAAATTTTTATTATTGAACTTGCTAATTTTGACAGTAATGATTTTGGATATTTTAGCAGAATTTCATCTCATATAAGAAAATCATTTGTTGAAATATGTACAAATTTAGTGTTTTGAAATCAAGGCGGTAGTAGCCCAAATCATGCACCATAATTACAGACACATACACACCCACGGTGAAAGAACCTTTTCCATTTTGCCTTTTATTTTTATTATAAGATGAAAATGTGTTGCATGTTTGACATTAGTGAATTACCTATGAATAATCTAAGTTCCCAGTGCTTTCCTTTGCTTTTGAGATAGGCTTACCTGCCAAGGTAGAAGCCTGTCGTGGTTTGTGTCTTCATGAGATCCTATTTCTGTTGTCCTCAAAAGCATTTTATGGAGGGCATGGGCCACCGCATACACTGCATTCCATATGGAAAAACTGGACTCAGAAGTGACCATCATATTTTTTTCTTGCTTTGTCTTTAGGGATGTATTCAGTGGGCAGGGTTTATGATTTCCACATAGCAGAGGAGGAGGTGAGCAATAAAAATTGTCAATCCAGAATTTATGGAAATAAAGATCTCCTGGGTACCGGGAGGGTGTAAGTGCCTCTAGAAAGGGCTTGAAGCCAGGGATATCTCTCTTCTTGGAAAATGAGAAGCTTCCTTCAAAAAAGTCCAACCAGTCATTTTGCTCATTGAATACAGACTCTAAGTAAACTAAGGGGGGCTTTGCAATGATCCACACCTTCCTTTTGGTAGACATGATTTCATTTTCCATAAAGAAAAACAGTAAGTTATCTATATTACCATAGAATACATGTACATTTACTTGTGTATGTTGGTTGAAATTCACCAACCCAACTCCAGACATTAACTGAAAATTACTATTAGCCAAGAGTTTTTCTGTAAAAGCCACACAGATATCTTCTGATACAATCTCTGCTTTTAGGGCAGAGAGGAACTCCTTTCCTTTCAGATCATCAGACACGATGAGCCCCACCCACTTCCAGCCGAAGTGCAGCAGTAGAGAGGTCACCCCTTGGGTTAGAGCTGTGTCTTTAGGAGACATCTGGTAAAGGGATGGGAATGTATCTCTGTCACTTAGCCTAGAATCAAAAGTTCCATATGTGACCTGCAGAAGCAAACAGAAAAAAGGGGATTCTGAGTTTCTAGGTGTTTGGAGTCATCACCCTTAGAGAGGAAGTGAGTTCATTATTCGAGTAAGGGGATCAGGAAACTGAATGTTGGTAAGGAGACTGTCTTCTGTGATATTAGCTTCTCTTATTGTGTGATGGAATATGATCTTTGTCAAGTACTATGGGCTCCAAAGTTACTAAGAGTTCTGAAGCAAGTGAGTGAACAATATTCTATCTATGCTAGATTTGAAAGACACCAAGATTTCTCTTGTTCCAATAACAATGGAACAGAGTATGGGGTGTAGAGATAGACTGCAGAAGCATTACCAAGTGCTTTACTCTGACCACAGGACATCACCTTCCCTAGAACCTCTGCCTTCAGGAATGTAAATGACACATTTTTTCACAGATTTCGCTCCTGTGTTAGAAAAGAGCAAATCATGAATATCTGGGGGAACTTCACCAAGTATGGTTACTTCATCCTTCTCTAATAATAGATTTGAGAAAGGCATCACCCAGCAACTAATGTAAAGTGCAAATCTCTGAGAAAGATTAAATCATTATGTATATTAATTTTTCTTACATTAGGATACAATAAATGTATGCATTGTTTCACTGAGTGATAATAATCAGTGTTACACTGTCTGGTTTTCTAATCTTGATCATCCACAAGCACAGTACTCACCTAATGTTTTCTCTATGTGCAGTGATGCCTACTGATGGTTGGTTTTTTTTCAGTAGTGCCTGGCAAGAGCCAATTGTTGGGATGTAGCTAAGTTGATGTTCTCTGTGAATGCTATTCTGAGATCTACTTTCCAGAAGGAGAAAATAAACTCCTTGGAACATTTTCATTAGTGATGGCCTTGAGGATTGTTCCAAAATATTTTCTTGTCCTGAAATTTCTATTCCTCCATCTGTCAGTCATTGACCACTTGATGAACTAGGAGAGGTTTATACCCAGACTTGGGCAGTTAGTTATCTGTGAGGTATGTTTGACTTATGAACAGCACTCAGCTATGAGCTGCCACAGTACATCTTGCCAATGACTGGAGATAGAATCATGAATATTACTAAGTGATCTTCTTAGAAATCCACAGTAGTTACTGCTCATGTTTTTCACCACACTCCACTGTTGATCATAGCAGGATCCATGTAATTCTTTCACTTACATTTGAAATCACCAGCAGGAAACATAGACATTTTCTCCATGTTGTTTTGATCAGGTTTCTATGTGGACACCAAAACTTTGCCAACTTACCTGTGGAACTTTGTAAAGCTCCAAAAGGGTTCCAATGGCAGCTGAAAATTCAGGCTTGGTTCCCGCAATGATTCCAAGAGCATTGTGTTGAGTTTTGTATTTGTAGTTAGGGATAAACTCACTCCTTCCAGACAGCCACATCAGAGGGTCCTCCAAGTTTCTCAGGTGAGAGTTAAAGGCATTGTAGAGGTGGAAACCCAAGGTCACATTGGGAAGCAGGTGGGCATCCTTATTGATCTCCTCAATGGCAAAGTAGAAGGTCAGCAAATATTGATAGTTTTTCCATCTCCCTCTAAACAGGAGGGGCAGAATGATGGACATAGTCAGGCCATTGTTCTCAGAAACTCCTTAGCAAATTCAGGAAATTAGAGGTCGTTAAGTCCTGACTTCTTTCCTGACACATAAAGCTTGTATGAATGAGCCCCTGACAGCTCAGAAACATCATGGAATGAGTTATGAAGTCTCAGTACTTGGTTTCTTGAAGAGCACAGTGTGGATTTAGTGTCACTTGTCTGTGTCCTACGGCTGCTGAGTACATGGTGCTTATGATGTTTCTATTCATGGAAGCATTGGGTGAGGGAAGAGTCACTAATTTTTTCTCTAGGATTGTGAATAAGAGCTTCATATCCTTTTATTTTGTAATGATTTGATTTCATACTCATTATTGAAAAGTATAAGTTTGTTTGCATGTGTTTCTCTGGGATATGGACAGATAGCTAGGTACTCTTACTCCTCTGGTTGAAAAGCTGGGATCAATTCCCAGTAGGTCAGAACCATCTCTAGGTCTAGGCAGGAGATCCCTTCTAGCATTTGTGGGCTCTGGGCACACATGTGGCATACACACATATACAAGAAGGAAAACAGTCAAACACCTGACATAAAAATAAAGAAATCTTTTTGGAAGTGCTTCTGGGGCTTGAGAAGTGACTGAGAGGTTAAGACTACTTGCTGCTCTTGGGAAGCACTCTAACAGGTCAAAGCAGCTACTCTTTGGGTTACAATAGTGTGCAACACCAGTTTGAGGAAGTTATGTGTTCTCCTCTGGCCTCTTGAGGCAGAAGGCACACACATGGTACACACACAAGCATGTAGGGGAAACATCCACAGACATAAAATAAAAACTATTTTAAAAAATCTAAAAACTAGTAAATATAGAAAAAAGTGTTTCCCTAAGCTTGCAGATTAAATGAGTGAGTCTCCTATGTAAGCCAGTGAAAGAATCAAAGTAAGTGGAAATAGAATATGAAAACGAGGAAAAGCTCCCAAATCCATGAAGGCAGTGAAGAGTGCTCAGAATGAGAGGAAAGGAAACTTTAGAAGCAGAAAGTTGGGCTGAACTGTCTCACACATGTCACTTGGTGGTTGGAGAATGGTCCCCGGGAGCTGCTTTCAAAACCTGGGTTAGATGGGAGCCTGGCTAGTCCCACTGGAGACAAGTCAGAGAATTCATGAGGCTCATGAGCCCTGGGTTCTGTTGAAGCAGAATCTACCTAGAGGCCTGAGGGCAGCAGGAAGAAACACCATTTGTTTACACTGTGTTAATTTGAGATCTATGGCTAGATGCTCTGTTAAGAATCTGTTGTTCAAAACCTGGCAATTGACAGCTATTGAGAAAGAGAGAAATTATTCTTCCCCAGGGATTATCCAATATTCAGTAGTAAAAATGAATACATAGCTATAAATGTATACATGTGTATAAATGCATATGTGTGTATAAATGTATGCATGTGTGTAAATGCATCCAGGAGAACTCCTGGAAAAAGCCGTGTCTGCAGACTGGCTGAATAGAACTTCAGTGATATGGAGAGGTTGAAGTGTTGTAGGTCTAGAGGCTCATTAACTTATCCCAGGCTAACTGTAGTACCCTGAACAGCCATTGCTTGTACACCTCTGCAGGAGGCCTAATCTCCTATAACTAATTAATTAAATACTTCTGGAACCTACTAACTAATCAGACAACTGAGTTCCAACAACCTAAAAGCTAAAAATGACCTCGCATAGCATCTTGGGCCTGTGGGATAACTTTTACCATCTTGCCTGTGACCTCCTCTCAGATGTTTCCACCAATTACAGGATTTACAGGTTTCTTTATTTTTTACTGGGAAAATTTCATGAAACTGCCTCCACATTGGAACATGGAATCTGGGGTCAGCCAAATCTGTGTTCACCAGCCATGGTCACTCACATTTGGTTCTAGAATAAATTCTCTCTTTTTCTGTTTGACCTGAGGGCTGAGGTTTTTCCTATGGCACAAAAGCAATACTCAAGACCAAGCAATTGATTCAGCTGGTTATATTTGTGTACTTATATGTTTATATACTCGTGCATCCTTCTTCATAAAAATAATAAAACAAAATTAATTTGAGAGGGAATGGGGCAGGGATGACAGGATAGAGCTGGAGGTAGAAAATGAAGGAGAAAGTGATACAATTAACTATATTTTAAGTATTGATGTGTTGGGGAGAGGAAAGATCAAAATATATCGTCTGCAATATTTTTAAGTAAAAAAAGAAAAAATAATAATATAAATATTTTATTATATAAATAGTTTTAAAGATTGACCCCTAAAACACATTGAAATCAAGGAAATTCCACAGGGTGTGGGTATTGTCACAAATTCTGAGTGATAGAAAGTACAGAAGACAGATTTTAGAGAGCGAGAGTACAGGAAAATTATGAACCAAAGGGATTAGGCAGCAGGAAAGCTATTCCAGGAAGGACATAAGAAAGAGAGCCCAGTCCTGGGCAACCACAAACCAAGCTTCTCCCCAGAGAGTTATCCTGGGGTTTGAATGAAAACTCTGAGCCCATGAGGTGAGCCAAAAACACGGAATTGCAAACCTGTTGGTCATTGCAGTGAAGGCCAAGACTGTGACATCCTGTTGTCATTTGAGAGTCACACAGCAGCCCTCTCGCCTGGTGATTAATACTGAACAGGTTTTCAAGTGTCAGCGCCTGTAATGTTCTCATGCTATGGTGGCTTTCTGGTCTCAAGTCACCGTGGAGACATCCTCCAGATAAACAGCAACCATAGCAGTATTGTTGGGTTGGCCCCAAAGAGTGAGAGAATGGAGCCAGCCCCCAGAATTCACAGCTCAAAGTGGCTACATAGTTCTGATGTTCCAGGTGGGAAAATGGCACCTATGAGCACAGGCTGGTGGACATCAGGCTCTCATCCAATAAAGACTCAGGAACAGCATAAGCCAAAGAAAAGACAAGAGTCCACACTGGCAGCTGACCTCCCTCCATAGGTTCAGCTGGCAGTCTGCAATTACTAAGGACAGGGGATTCCTTTCTGCTAGTCCTCATCTTCTTTTCTTTATTTTTATACTTGATTCAAATTCCTCCACTCCGTTTAACAGAGTATGTACGCTTAAATTACTTGAGAATATCTTATATGTATAGCATATGTGTTCATCAAATCTGTACCACCCCCATTACTATTTCTTCCTCCCTTATCCTTCCTGACACATTCTCCACCCAGATCCAAGTGCATTCTCTGTAATTCCCCATAGAGTCCACTCTGCCTTACCAGCATATACATTGTAGTAAGGCCTTCTGCTGCAGTATGGGAATCCTCTCGGTGTTCTCATCCTGAAGAAAACTGAATTTCCCATTCCCAGAAGCTATCAAATGCCAAAGGCTCCTCAGGCAGAATGGTATTGATGATCCTCTATCCCATTAATGTGGGGATTTGGTTTGGCTTCTTTTCCTGCAGGTCCTGTGCCGTAGGTTTGTGTGTGCCATGGCCATGTGATGTAAGGAATAATTTCACCCCAAATCATGCACTACTTTTGACTCTTAGAAAAGTCCACCCATCTTCTGATATGGTCTTTGAGCTTTGGGGAAAGAGTGAATCATAAACATGCCCCATGTAGAGCTGAGCACAGTCTCTTATTATCTGGTTGGTGACCACTTATAGGTCTATGTAACAACCACCAGCTATTGGAAAATGAAGCTTCTCTGAAAAGGTATGAAGGAAGTATGCATTGAACTGTCCATATAAAGGTAATAACTGAGGAGGCAGGTACAATATTTGTCTATTTAGCATAATAATTATAGTAGTTCTCATTTTGGATCAATGGCATGACTAGCCAGAGTTTCTTGAGTCAGTTCATGGAGTGAGGCATGAGATCTGTCTAATGGAACTGGACTTAATATGATAAGAATATTGTGGGTTACCCTTGTAATATTCATGCCACTATAAAGATATGCCACCAGTGTGCATATCTTTCCCTGCCAGTCATAGTTGTAGGTTTTAGGAATCACTGGTGGGTTAGAGAGTTGATTAAATTTTCTTTTATTAAGGTGTGCAAAAATTTTCAGCTCCATGGATGCTAGCAGGTAAGAATAAAGTTTTTGTGTTAGCCCCAGCTTGATTTCTCCTGGTACTATAACTCAAGTATGCAAATACCATCAAATTCTGGAGGGTAACCATGAACAACAGAAATAGCTTGTAGTGTTTATGTGTCTGTTGACAGAATTTACAAACAGCTTAAAACAGGTATTCCATACCTAGCACTGGGATTTTTGTTTGATGGCCCATGGTATCTGGGAGAAGCACTATTCTGCAGCTATAGAAGAACACCATTTAAATTATATATGTATGTATTTTAGGACGATTCTATATTAGTACATTTCCATGTAGTTTTCTCCAAGGTCTTAGTGTTAATCCTTCACACACTCTCTCTGCTGATCTGCACTCCCAGCACTCACTGCCTAACCCTTCCTGCTCCAGTATTTCCATTCCCCTGTTCATACCACATGTGCTCCATTCCTCCGATAGTGAAATCCCTTCTCCATTGCACCATACTATTTCCCTGATTTACATGGGTACACCAGTAAGTAGAGATACCCTAAGATTCAAAATTAGCATCTGCCTATGAGAGAAAGCATTTGGCTTTGTCTTCCTGTGTCTGGGTTACCCCATTAAGAATGGTAATTTCCAGTTCTATTCATGATATGTAAATTTCATAATTCTGGTTTTTTTGTAGCTAAATAAAATTCAATTGTGTACATGTACCACAGTTTCAATATCCATTCATCAATTGATGGACATCTAGGCTATTCCCATTTCTAGCTATTGTGAATAGACCAACAATGAACATGGATGATCAAAATTTTCTATAATAGGATATGCAGTTCTTTAGGTATATTCCCAGGATTGGTAAACATAGAGAATGTTGTAGCTCTCTTTCTACATTTTCAGAAAGCCTCCACACTAATTTCCATAGGGCCTCCACCTATTTTTGGTCCCCTTAACCCACATAAGGCCCAGCATGTTTTGTGATTTATGTTCTTTGGTAAGATGAAATCACAAAGAAGCTTTAATTTGTATTTCACTGGTTGCTAAGGAGATTGAACACCTTTGTAATCTTTCTCAGCCATTTGTATTTCATGTTTTCTGAATTCTCATTTCAACTACACATGTTTTAAATTGGGTTTTTTCTTTAATCTACAGTTAAATCAAGGCTTGTTGATAAGACATCAATATCTCTATTTTCTGTTATCCCAACTTCTCTGGTTTTAGATGAAGTGAGAATGTTTGAGATGCAGTCTTGAGGCCAACCAATGTTGAATGTGTGAATGAGTTGTCTAGAGTGTTTGTAGCCTGTGTTCCAACCAACCTCTCTCACCCTATTGGGCACCCATCACATAGAAAGGGATGCTGCTCTCTCAGTCCACTTGGAGACACCCATGATTGAAATATTTGTCACCAGGACACTTACCTGTCTCTTTCCCATCCTTGCTCTTCCTCCCAATGTGTACTCTGCTTACACCTGGAGCTTGCTCTGCATACTTCTCATGTGCCTTCTCCAATCTCTTTTCCTTCTCAGACTTAGAGATTCCATTAATCCTAGTTGTCTTATTTGAAATAGCTTGACCTCGGAACAGCTCAGTGGCCATAGATGGCACACTGGATTTCCATATTCTCATAGACTGTAACAATTTCTGCTACTTCACAAGCATATAATCACAAACCCTATTATTTCTAAGCTTTCTATCTCTCTCAACTCTCAAAAGTCTCTTGTCAGTGCTCTTAGCCACTAAGCCATCTCCAAGGAATGTTCATGGTAAATGAAGACCACATGAGAATAGGAAGAAGCAAAGTGCTAGAGAGGCCCACAGAAATCCACAAAGATGCCCCCACAGTAGACTGCTGGCAATAGTGGAGAAATAGCCCGAACTGACCTACCCTGGTGATAAGAGGGCCAAACACCCTAATTGTCGTGCTAGAAACCCCATCCAGTGACTGAGGGAACTAGATGCAGATATCCAAGGTCAGGCCCTGGGTGGAGCTCCGGGAGTCCAGTTGGCGAGAAGGAGGAGGGTTTATGTGAGCAAGAGTTGTTGGGACCAGGGATGGATGGAATACAGGGACGAGTGGCAAAACGAATGGAAACACATGAACTGTGAACCGATGGCTGAGGGGCCGCCAACTGGATCAGGCCCTCTGAATGGGTGAGACAGTTGATTGCCTTGATCTGTTTGGGAGGCATCCAGGCAGTTGGACCGGGTCCTGTGCTCAGTGCATGAATTGGCTGTTTGAAACCTGGGGCTTAGCAGAGACGCTTGGCTCAGCCTGGGAGGAGGGGACTAGACCTGCCTGGACTGAGTCCACCAGGTTGATCTCAATCCTCGGGGGAGTCTTTGCCCTGGAGGAGATGGAAATGGGGGGGTGGGCTGGGGGGAGGAGGCGGGGCAGGATGGGGGAGAACGGGGGAATCCATGGCTGATGTGTAAAGTTGAATTATATTGTAAAATAAAATAAAACAAATTAAAAAGAAAAAGTCTCTTGTCTCTGGGTCTTAGCTCCCTGCTAAGCTCCCTGCTTAGATCCCTGCTTAGCTCCCTGCTACCCTCTCTTACATCCCTAAAACTTTTGCTAAAGTATAAAATTAATCTTTAGTTTTGTAAGACATGTTGGTAAACTTTCTATATCTCAGGGTTTATAAATTCATTGGGTGTGGTTTAAAAGTCTGTAAAATCTATAACAAAAAATCAGGTTAAAATTTATTTTTAAAAAAAGTACTGAGAGGGGTTGGGGATTTAGTTCAGTGGTAGAGCGCTTGCCTAGCAAGCGCAAGGCCCTGGGTTCAGTCCTCAGCTCTGGAAAAAAACAAACAAACAAACAAACCCCCCCCCCAAAAAGTACTGAGAGATAAAAATTCTACAACATGCTTCTGTGTAACTTGATTCAACTCTTCTTTAGGAGGATCTACCTGACACAGCACACTGTATATGACTTTGATTCAATTACTGGTTGTGGAAAATAGAACTTGCTAAAAGCAAATGTTTGATGAAGGTTTATAAATTTATATAGCTAAGGTTATAAGGGCCTATTCAGGTTAACAGAAACTGATTTAGAGACGTGCAGATACTTATGTCTTTGCTAACTGTATTCAACACTAGGCATCTAGAAAACCTAGATAAGGAACAACATGTTTTTAAAGAATAAGATATGCTTGATAAATAAAGTTTATAAGTTCCTAAATTCTATCCAGACCAGCAGAAACTGACTTGAAGGCATACATATAGCTTCTTTTCTTTGCTAACTTTGTTCATCTTTAGCTATTTGAATAAACTGAATCATATAAGAAACTGATATACTGTAAATGTACACTATGAATGACCATGAAAGTAATGTTCCCAATCTTGCTGAGGACTGTATTTATGGTTTAAGGTTTTATTTTGATGCTAAAGGACCTTCAATTAATCTTCAATGCAACATTTTAAGCCTCAAACTTATCAGAGATAAAATTGTAAAATTCTAATCTTATGAAAACTATGAACTTGTTATAATTTGTAGAAAATAAGACATACAAGTTAATGATCAGTTGCTTTATAAATGATCAAGTTCTTTAACATGCTCAGAGCTATGCTTTTTTAATGCTGAGTACAAAAGCAGTTCACTTACAGAGGGACAACACTTAGCCTTCTGTACATGCTATCAAGAACAAGCCTGAAGCAAGTAACTAAAAATAAGTATAGTTAATAAATTATACGATGTCCCTCAAGCTACTCAGAGGGACCTGCTGAATATAGAATTTGGAGTATTTAATAAAAAAAAAAAGGCTTCCACTGATAGACAAAAATACCAGTTTCTGGAACCAGCAGCTGAGGCTATCCACAAATATGATGGGAAAAACAGACTCCACCTGGATCTTATCTTAACTATGGTGATGCTGACCACTGGGCCAAGAACTGGCACATGATTCACCCACCACCAGGTCCCTGCCCTAACTGTGGACACTGTTGGGTTGAATGCCCTACTCTACCTGGCCAAGGTAGGTCAATTACCCCTAGTTCCTCCTCCACAAAAACATCTCTCAGGCCACATGAGTCTGGTGTTTGAAGGCTGATACTCGCCTGTGTGGCACCCAAAGTCTTAATGTGTGACATCCTAGGGCTGACAACCTCTGCTCCCAACAGTCATAGTGATGACCATGGAGATCCCAGACTGAATGCCCAGGTTTCAGGTAAGTCTGTCATTTCAACTGTTACAGAGGCAGTTTGGATTATACTTCCTGCTCAGATTTATCCTTCTCAGATCTCTGGTAGTGTTGCTAGCAAGTTGTGGCTTTGTAACTTTACCAGCAACAGACAGACCTACCCAGCTCCTCCCAGCAAGGCTGCGGCTGCATGGTGAATCCATATCATATGTGAAAATCAGGGCTTGTTTATTTCTAAGCTAATAGGTCATCTTCTGAAGAAGGCAGACTCACAGACAGGGTTATCTTGCTCACAGGCTTCACATTTAAAAAGATAATCTACAAAACTGGTTTAAATGAAAACCAAATTGAAGCTATCCTGCCATTACCAGGCAGAAAATTACCTTTCACTATTTCTTTATTAAAAGAGCTTGCTTTTCGATCATTACTCCCATTAATCAGCCCTGTATGTTTCCTAGTAAATGATTTGATAGAAAAAAAGGTTTAAAGATGATGTCAGTTTTCAGGGTCTTAGGTAGTGTTGTAAGTATGTAAATACAAGTTGCAAAAGTCTGAGGAAGTGACTTAAAGTATGTGAAAATAAGACTTAAAGGTTTCTAAGTTTCAGAGTTTTATCATAGCAATCCGTGGAGTTCTGATAAGCTATTAATCTAGCTTTGTTAAAGCACTGCCTATTATTATCATAGTCACAGGCCCAAACATAATTTCTTTTCATTGTTTACTATATATAGGCTTAAAAGTACTGTTAACTGTGCTGAAAACATCTATGTTATTTATGTATATCTGTATATGTACATATATATATATGTATATATATGAAAAAGTATTCAAGTTTGTAACGCAGAACCATCCTTTTGGGTCCCCAAGTTTTTACTAAGGCTATAAAATACAAGTCTACTCCAGCTGTATACAGATGCTGTTTAACTGCTTTTCTCTGTTGAGGATTTCAGTGCAGAATACAGGCAGTGGCCATGCTAATATATCTCAAACTTTTAGCTCCATCTTTAAACTTAAAAATTTAATCTAAGATTCATGGAGTCAAGACTTGGATCCATCTGTGACAGATCAAACAGACTCCAGATAAGGGCTCCTGTCAGTTAACAGTTCAAGCTTTCCTGCCTACTGCCTATCCCTGAAGATGGGTTCTCTCCTTCTTCTTGGACTTGGGACTCCTTCCTCCTCCTACCGTAGCGGGATACTGAACTAAAGTCTTTCCATCCTGTGAAAGCATTCCTAAGAGAACTTTAAGTGCCAAAAAATAAGGCATATTGGAAATTTTCTATTTACATACTCTATAAAACCACAGCTACCAGGACTACAGGCCTGGAAGTGTGTTTCCTGCTCACAGAGCATTGTATGGATTGCACCTTCAAGAAGATGCTTCTCAGTAGAGCACCATCTTAATCTAGAACTGATGTTCAAATGAACAAAGGCACTGATGATAGCAACAATAGAAAAAACAATAGGAAATATGAAAAAGCAAGGCCAAATAACCCCTCACAATATCATAACAAACCAACAAGTGAACCCAAAGATACTGAGAGAGATCAAGTGCCAGATGAGTAGTTCAAAAGGTAAAAAGATGAATGACAACCAAGATGGAAACAAGCAAGTGAAACCAACAGGGCATTGAGACAAGATGCAACACTGTAGAGAACAAAGGCTGAGGGATAAGAACAACAGTAATAAATATATTAAAGACCCAGTACCAAGAAAAACAAATCCTAACAGGTTAGTGAGATTCTGGGAGATGGGAGGAAAACACAAAATCTCCAATAAAAACACAGGGAAAAGTGACTCCAGCAGAACTGAATAAGCAGAAGACAGACTATCAGGCATGCAGGATGTGATTTCAGAACACTGCATTAAAATATCAATAAGGAATTAATAAGTAATAAACATGACCACAGTGTCCTAACTCAGATACTTTAAAGAGACCAATGTAAGAACGTGTGGGATAGGAGATGCTATGATATGTACTAAAAACATGGGGATTTAGCAGAAACTCTCTAGGCCTATAGAAAGAAACAGCATTCTGACAGGAGTCATTTAGATTCTCAAATATATGTGAACAGGGTGGAGCCTCTCCTTGTCATATTAAAGTCAATGTGTGAAAACAATATAAGCTTGTCTGTGGACTCACAGAATGGATAGACACAAAAGTTCTTTTTCTTCTTTGATCTCTACCTGACTGGAAAATAAACAAGAGGAAAGCAAAGGTCTGTAAGATGCATAATGAAGGAGGAAAGTTTACAACCAAGTTTCACTTTTCTGTGTATACAGTTCATATACTGAAATGAATTACATGTGCACAGATGAGCATGTACTGTCATGTAGCCAGAACACCCTTAGCACAGTCACACAAGTACTTACGGAAAGATTTTGAATAGATCCGGTTTGATCTCAAAAAATAACTGGTTGTTGTCAGGTCCTTCTATCACGTCGTAAATGGGGATAAATGCACCTAGGATCATGTCAGCCTTCATGTAGGTGCTGGGTTTCAGGTACTCAAAGCATCTCTGGTGAGTCATTTCCCCTAATGTAAACAAAGATTGCAGGAGTAGGAAGAGACAAAGCAAAGGAAGGGACATGTCAGCGTCTGCACCACACAGAGACAATGCCCTGCAACTAGGTTGAGCTGTGGAGGAGATGATTGGCTTAGGTCATGGAACAGACCTCAACAGTGTCAGAGGAGACTCTGTATGCTACAGCTGTTCCTGATGTTGCATCAGGCTCTCAGTCTACACATAGTCTATTGTTCTCATGCAAGACAAGGACACAAACAGAAGCAAAGTCCAGACAACTGAGGGTAAGTCAGAGTGCTGAGCTTCTCCTCTAACTGCAAATAGAGTGGCCCTGAATGTGCTGGCTTTTCTTGCTTCTATTCCCCTCTCACGCATGTGCTCTGGGGATCTCACAGTCCTGGGGCTCTGTACCTGGATCCTCTATGCTGGTGGAAAACATGTTTGTTTCTTTCCTTCTGCCCCCACCTCTATGACTTCATAATGGTCCACAGTGACTTTGAAGAGCGCTATAGCCTGAGAGTATTGTAGATCATCAATCCAGCATTTTTGTTTTGGATTGCTTTTTGGAAGACACATAGAAGTGTGAACAGGTGAGATAAAGCCATAGCTGGCACCCACAAAGCACACACTTGTAATATTCCATACAATGATTTCACAAGAGGGTAAAGCAGTGATGTCAGTTTCTAGTGTCTCCCATTCAGAAGCACAGTGACCTTGTATCTATCTTGACTTCCTGGTCTGCCCTCTCCTCCTTGTAGAAATAGTTATGAAGATGGAGAAAGGAGTAAGGACATTCCAGACAACGAGAGAAGATCATTTCCCACCTCACCCATTCACAGTATTAAGGTTCCCAAGTAGAAATCTGTGTTCTACTATTAGAGCACTCTGGTACAGTCTTTTTCTCACTACATTTTGTAAAAATATACAACAAAAGAGAATAATACTTGATTTCTACACTTCTTCCTCTTTCCTGTAATACTACTTAACAGAAATTCCCCGATTGCATGACTTTGTTACATATTACTGGTAATTATTATATAGTATAAGACAAATCAAATTTTGGTATATGTATATATGTTACATAGGTAACAACAATTTATGAAAAAAGAGGCCATGAATTTTTAAAGGAGTGAAGATAGGTACACTGGAGCCTTTGGAGAATAGAAATGGAAGGAGAAATCATGTAATTATATTCAATAAATAAATAAATGGATGTTTCCTATGTATAATCTTACAAAATCATGGTTATTAAAATCCTTAAAATATACACACAGTATTGTTTAATTGAACAATGTACATTACTATTGTTAGCTGTTTTGCACACAACTAGAAGAATTTTTTTAATTATCCCTCTTTTGTCACTGAAATGTGTTCTTTAACAAGTCATTCCACAACACCTTGATGTCCAGCCTCTCACAGCAATTATTCAAACTTATTTCAGGGGATTGACTGCTAAGGATCCAGTATTGACTGTGGTCAGACAACATTTGATTTTTTTTGGTGTGTCTAGCTCATATCACTGAACATATCCACTGAATTCATCTATATGTTCAAAATAATAGGATTGCCTTTACTAAAAAGTTGAATTGTATTTATACGCATATAGAAATATATGTATATACATATATATGCATGATGCATGTAATAGCAGTTACTGATGATATAATTCCTGATATTCAAAAAGCCCATGGAGGGCTGTATGGGAGAATTTGGAGGGAGGAAATGGATGTGAGAGCTGATATGATTATATTACAATCTCAAAGCCAAAAGATAAATGTTTTCTCTGCATTAAAAAAATTGAATAATAAAGTACCTCTCATTCATGTGTTGAAGGACAATCAAGACAAGTTAATTAGCCAGG